>JAQIXG010000763.1:0-27845 GCA_034700105.1 Oconnorella tubifera
ACAAAATTTACACACACTTGATAATAAGTTGATCCTATGATGTTTAATTTACACAATCATGATTTACAACGTCTTGTTTTTGACTGTAAGCACTGTTCAACTAAATTTATGTAGAAATTATTATGATTTAATGATGAAGATGAATATGATTTAGACCGATGTTAGAGCACCCAAGTATCTGTCAGCCTTTGGTCCAACACTGGACAGGAGAAGTGTACTTCTTTCTGAAGCCAGAAAGTTGATGTTGAAGCCGTCTGATTCAACATTCGCGGGGGTCAAACTTTTAGCCGGGGTCGCTAAAAATGAAGGTATGTAAGTGATTTTTGTTGTTTAGTCCTGCTGGTTATTTTATATAAGAGATAAAATGCTGCTCATTTTAGGCATTTTATTTACATTATATTTTAAATACTGCGTTACATTCATTTTAAATATTGCTTATTTTATACTGTTTTATACTGTTTTTTTTAAATACTGCTTATTTGAGATAATCTTATTTTAGATAAGGTGTTTATTTTCGGTAATTATTTTATATCTTATGATAGGATATAAAATAATGTAAAATAAATAGAATCTGTGATAGTGAGATATTAAAAAATTTAGGATATCTGTTCTATTAATAAATTGTTCTATAAGTTTCATTGAGGAGGGGGCTTTAGTAGGTGAGGGGGGGGGGCGGCAGCGCTATATTTCCACTTGCTGCATTGAAGGGGGAAAGATTACTTGTACATTTTGGGAAGGGGGGGATAAAAATAATAATAATTGTTTCCAGGTTAAAAGAGGGGATGGTGCAACTGTCATTAAATTTTAGATACAAAACTAGGTAATAAATTGTAAGCCATAAAAATTTGATAGGTCTATTATATTTTTTTTAGTAAAATTACATAAATTCTAAATCTTAAATCCTGGATATAAATCTTTTACGTCTACGTAATCAACGTTCAATCGCTTCTCGCATTAGTATCAACTAGACTCGTCGCTTCTTTCAATCGAAATATAAAAACTCATTTGTATGCGGCCGAAAACGAAACGGACGAGAAGTAATAACTCGATTTAGATTTATAGATGGAGCAATTAGTTCCCGCGCAACCGGAAACGCAGCAGACAATTAATTTTGCAACACGTTAACGTCTACATAATAGACTTGCATGATTTACCGCTTTTTCTCTCAAAACTAACCGCCTTGTAAGATAAAAATACAGCTGGCGTTTAAATACCACAAGACAATCGATGGGAGTTGAGAATGTCAGCCAATAAGCGATCGCGTAACAAAAACTAAGATAAATTGTTGTAGGTAAAGTTTGTGATTATTCGATTCGTGATCGTATATATTGTGTTCATTAACTGTGCATTTACAAATTACGAAATAATTAGGCCTAGTCGAATTAATTTCTAAATTATTTATAATTTCTAAATTATTTATTATAATTGTTTCGCTCGAGCGGTTCGTTTCCAGCGTATGTGGAAACAAGGCCGGGGTCCAGGCTGACATCATCGCGCCCGGCGGATGACGACCGATCCCTGGAGAGGATCGTGGATGGACCCTGAAAGATTCGCTGCCGTGTAGGACTCCACGTCACTCATCTCTGAATCTCACAAAGATATCTGACGTACAGCAGCTGTAACTAAAAACTAAACAAAAGAACTAAACAAATATCTATTATTTATTTATATTGATCAGATTCTGACACCAGTGCCGTTGTTTCTTGGGATGCACGCCCAAACTAATAACCTTCGGTATCTCCTTCTTGTCAGCCGACAAGAACAGTTGAATCTGAACAGGTGAAAGCGCTGCCCTATGTACTGCCAAGGCCGTGTACCATGTGATTGAAGTTGAAGTATCTGAAGTCTCAACACGATGGAAGTAGAAGTATCTGAAGTTGCAGACAGCTATTAGCACCGCACTTCACCGCGCTTCACCGCACTTCACCGCGCTTCACCGCACTTCACCGCGCTTCACCGCACTTCACCGCGCTTCGCCGCACTTCACCGCGCTTCGCTGCACTTCACCGCACTTCACCGCACTTCACCGCGCTTCACCGCGAATCACCGCGTATCACCGCGAACCACCGCGATTCCGACGTCTGGAGAACAACCTCAACGTCGAAAAGGACCCAAATCATGAATCGAGAGTTCCTAACCCTCGTACGTGAACGCTAACTGGTGGCTGAACCGTGCCAACGATGAAGCAGGGGTAAAAGGAAAGGGAGGGACAGAAATCAGAAATGGCTCTGACTTGCTTTTACTTGACTTTAAATTACTGGTTTCTTAGATTTCAACGACTTTTACAATGATTACTTTTATAATTTTGTATATTGAAGATGTCAACAATAAAATCTAATTTTATAATTTACACGTGCTTTGAGTATCTTGTTGAAAATCTAATGCTTATCGTGTTATTAATCTAATATTTCTATTACGTATATAATTAAACAATTGGAAGTCCAAAATATTACTGAAAATAAATCAATTTAATTAAGGTTGAATTCTTTCAAAACATACACAAAGATTAATATCAAGTCAATATCTAAAACGTAAATACTCGTATAAAACTTTAACACTTGCCTAATACTCTGATTTTTCTGATGAAACGTATAGCTTCACTTTTGCTTCACTTATTAGAAATTTAAAACGCATAAAATCGCGATAAAATATAAATTTTAAACGAATTTTTAATAAAATAAATTGCAAGTATTTCTTCAGCGTCCGATCTCCCTCGTGCCCAAACGTGAAGTGTACAGTATAGCACCGAATTTGACATAATTTCCAACTCGCTGTCAAATGTATTTTTACCCAATGCACCGCATTTGACTACATTTCTAAAGTGCCAATAATTTAGGCCTACACTACTTTTTACAAAAATACTTGTTACGTAAAATCGTAATATAATTAATAAGTTATTTGATTGATTATCGAGTACATAACTAATAAAGTATATAAAAACAAATCATTATAACTGTCACTTTATTCTGTAGCTTTAACTCGCACATTGTTTTGCTTCTAACAATTTTATGATAATCATTATTGTAATGTAAATTGTACACGAAAATATTTCTCGATTTTGTAGCTTCAAGTTGACATGTAAATTCTTGTCGATTTTTTTGATCCCTAATCCTCGCAGTAGAGACTAGCTGCGTGGTCTAATGGTTAATTAGACGTTTCAGTCCTGGGGCGAGAGAGCCAAGAGGTCGGGGGTTCGAAGTCGGGGTCTCAAAGTGCTGAACGTGACTTCTTTTAAGCGATTTATTCAATAAATATATGAGAAAATGAAAATTATTTGATTTTTTTTCAGATGAATTAGTAATTCAAAGTTGTGAATTTGTTATTCAATATCGAGTATAATTTCATCTGTCTATCTGTTAGGTCTAAATACGTATCTTTTCTTTAAAACTTGTTGGATAATAAAATGTCAAATATAAGCATGTGTTATTCTAACCTTTGATTTTGTTCTATTACTTTAAGCCTATATCTTCAATTAACTTGTATTAAATTAAATTTTATTAAAAAATTGAACTTTTCTTATTTTCTATCTGGTGTTAAACTGAATATTATATTATTGTTCAAATTTTTGCACACTCTTTTTTCTAATTTCTAATTCTCTTCTCTTTTTCGCTTTTTCTACCTCTAATTTTCTACTATTTACATCTTGTATTAAACTAAGTTTTATTAAAATTTGTGAAAATTGCTGTTATATTGTTTTTCGGTAAACTGAATTTTATATTTTAATCTCTCAAAGGTTTCGTTCATCTAACACAGCGTGACGCAGACGATGGAATGACGTCAGAGCGAATGCGTCGAGTACTGCGTACTTACGTGCAGAACGTGTACTCGTATCACCGTCAGTACATCTACGACGTACTGACTCATCAGTACACGGACTGGGATCGAATCTCAGACCCCCAGGTTTTGTAAAATTTTGTCTTAAAATAAAAAAAATATCAGTCAACAAGTTTTGTCGGTTCTTTTTCAATGTTTTTTTGATGAAAAGCAATTTTCAATTCCAGAAAATACATTTTTGATCAGATTTAAAATAATTAAAAACTGCCGTCCCTTTTTATCCGGAGTAACTAGGATTAGCCTCCCCCCCCCCTAGATAAATGTCAGTAGAAGTGAAAATGTATTACCAGAATATGAATTAATTTATTCTAAATAAATAATTCTGAAATTTCAAACACTTTTTTGGAATATCGGTCTTCAATGACTTTAAAATATATTTGTTACCTTTAAAGACTTTTTGATCATTTGGCATTTTTGACCTTCAAAGACCAAGGACTTTTTGATCTTTTGACCTTCAAAGACCAAGGACTTTTTGATCTTTTTTACCGTCAAAGACCAAGGACTTTTTGATCTTTTGACCTTCAAGGATCAAGGACTTCTTGATATTTTTGACCTTCAGAGACCAATGACTTCTTGATCTTTTTTACCTTCAAAGACATCGGGCTTTTTTGATATTTTGACCTCTTGACCTTTAAATGCATTTTTAGTCTTTAAAGATCTATGACTTTATTTCAAAGATGAAATTAGAACAAGTAATATTTTTGGATTAGTTTTAAATTCGGTTGACATTAAACGGTTAACTTAAAAGTTTAAACGACTCAGCCAAAAATCGTCTATTTATCTGAAATTTTAAAAACTAGTCACATAATTTGCGTGTAATAAAATTCGGATAATATTTACTTGGGAATAAAATTAAAGAATTTAACGCTGCATCAGGTTTGCCATCAAGTAGAGAGAGGATCAGATTTATTATCATCCTTTCCTAGGGTTATGGAATAATAATGATGATGATAATGATGACGATGATGATGATAATGATGACGATGATAATAAATTCAGGAGCTGGTTTAGAGAAAATTCAGATTTAAGATATATTGAAATCAAAAGTTTCAAATTTCGCCAAAAAATATCATTTATTGCGAATAATCGTAAGATATTATAAAGAGTTAAAATCGATATATTTTTAGCTGCTTATTTGCTACTAGCAAAATATTATATAATATACATTTCATTTTTAATGAAACAATTGACAAGTGGGAAGTTAATCCTCTAATCCACGTCCATCTATATCTACCACTTATTTTCTGTTTCATTCTAGAAATATTTCTACAAATATCTAAAAATAATGAAACAATAAATTTAGAGTAAAAATTAACCACACTAATTTTTTTGATAACCACCAGGCCCTTCGGGACAGTGTGATGGACCTTATAAGTGACGGCCAGTACGTGGCTCCCCTCATCGACGTCGTCCAACTGCACGCCCGACTAGGGGCTGCCGCTACCTACCTCTACACCCTCACCTACCCGCCCCGTCTCGATGCCTACACCCGCTGGGCTGGAGGGGTACACGGGGATGACCTGATGTTCGTCTTCGGGTCCCCGTTGACGGACGGGGTCGAACCCTTTCCCTCGACCTACTCGAAGGCGGACCGCGCGCTGACTGAAACGGTGATGAAATACTGGTCTAACTTTATCAAAACTGGGTACGTTGATATAAATATTACATTTTATTAGTCTTGTTCCAATATATGGCGCATTAAATTTTCTAAGTTATTCTTGATCTATTATCTGCTTATAGGATCTGAATGACATTTCTTTCTTGTGAACTTTGACGATTTTTAATTTTGTGCATTATTGTAATTTTTAATACCTGTAATCTTTTAGATAACAACTAATCGTTGGATATTTACGTAGAAATGTGTACTGTAAATATTTTCTCTAAATTAAACTGACTGAACTTCAGCTAATTTTAAATTCAGTAGGTAGGCATATTTTCTTGATTTATAAACAGTTTTAATGATGTATATCAGTCTCAAACAAAATAATAAACCCTCCTCTCTAAATCTCGATTTTGATCGCCTTTGTTTTATCTTCCTGGTGCTTGTGGTGCTTGTTCTCTACGACTTCTAACAAGACTATATAAATGCGATCTCTCACCCTTACTTGTAATAGATCCTGATCCCCTCCCCCTTCTTTTGAATCTCGCATACTTCTCCCCTCCCCCTCCCCAGAAAGGGTCAGAGGAGGGCGAGGGGGGCTCTCGATCTTTTCGCTTCATTTACTGCTCGCTTCACCTTGCTGCAAAATTTTCTCGATTTTCTGATCCGACGACTAGTGTTATCTAAATTAAAATCTTTCTCTTTTTCTTCTTCGTCATCGATCTCTTTAAGTATTTACATCAATCTCTTCTCACTCGTTGTCTTTCTTTGATCCCCCCCCAAACTGCACACCCTCTCCTCCCCCCACCCGTTAATGATAGATTCATGGAATTATCCCACCCCCTCCCCCCTACATTGTAAAAGTTCATAATTGTCTGTAATCCTGATTTTTTTGCAAGTTTCTAAATATTTACAAACTTTGCTTTAATATAAATACCAGTAGTTGGTACACAGTAACAAATTTATTCTTTAGGAATCCAAACGAACAGAGTACAAAGCTTGCTGCACCTTTAGCATCGTCTGGAAAAACTAAAAGTAGATTGACAGCTGAAACTGAATGGCCGATGTACGACGTTGAGAAACAACAGTACCTTCATATAGGTCGATTTTAAATATTTTATTTTTTAAATCATAATTATTAACTAAATTATTAATTAATATAGCAGTGGCGTAGCCAGGAATTGACTCTGGGGGAAGTTTCCTCAAAGTGATAACATTTTTTTAGGTTATCACTCAATCTTTCTTACGTGTATTTATATAAATCTTTCATTCGCATGTCTCCCAACATCCGATGTTGGCAGATATCATAAATACAAATAATGACGAAATCTTCGCATATTCCGCATAAATATTTGATGCGTATACGACGCAAAAATATTCAGTAAATCGTCACAATTTCACCAGGAAACTCACACCTTAAACATTACAAAAAGTTTTGCCTCAAATTTGGGTAACGGGGATTATAAACCCCACAACCCCCCCCCTCTTTTATGCTTACGCTATAGATATACAGTTGACCTATATCTGTTTTAATATAATAAGTAAAGTTATTGCTCAAAAATTACATAAAATACGAAGATCTCAGAATGAAGTGAAAAATATTACCTAATTAATATTAGTTAATTAATTAGTAATTAATTACTGTAATCATATTTTTTACAGTTGATACGCAATAATCAGTTATAGCATTGTATCACATTTTAAAAAAATTGTTAAACATAAAGTTATAATTTATCGAAAGTTTGATTTTGTTTCAGAAAGAAAAATGCAAGATAAATCTGAAGATGGTGTGTTGATTTTAAATTATATATTATTAAATATATAATATGTTCTTGATATTTTTATTACAAATTATACAAATTCTACTATTTTACAGTATTATTAATAATTATGCTACAGGTTACAATAATATGCTATACTTGTGCATATGTGGCGTAAGCTAGAACAAAATGAACTACTTACCTATCAACTTTAAAATTTATTTACCAACCTACTTACATTCCTACCTAACAACCAACTTAATAACCAATCTACCTGTCTACCTGTCCACCAACCACCGACTCACCACCCACCCACCCACCCATCCAGCCACTTGCATACCCACTATTTTACTTTTTACATATCTACCCACCCACCCATCCACACACCAACCCAACACCCAACTAACCAGCTACCTACCTGCATACTTACCTACCAACCCACCTACCTACCCACCTAGCCACCCACCCACACACCTAGCTACATACCCACTGTTTTACTTTTTACTAACCTACCTATCTTCCTGCCCACTATTTTACTTACCCAGCCATCAGACCTACAGCCCTCCACCACTACAAAGGCTCCAGGATGGCCCTATGGCTCAACCTTCTACCTCAGCTCCACAAGCCAGACAACCTCGGACCGCTCTTCCATCAACTCGAGGATTTCGACGTCAGATCGTCCTTTGAGGCAGAAGGCACGCGGTGGGTTGACATGGATGATGTCATGATGACATCATTGGTAACTGAATCGACGACGATTCAGTCGACGACGATCGCTTCAACGTCGACTGAAAGATTGACCAGTACTGAATGTGAGTAAATGCGTACAATTTTAAATATTTGTAAATTATTGTACTGTAAATTTGCTTCAACTTCAGCTTCTGAATATATAGAATTGAACGTTTATAAAGTACAAACTAACTTTAATATTTAACAAAATGCAGAGATTAATAGTCCTAGGTTTAAATGTGCAAACTCAAGTGCTTGTGTGTTTGAATGTAAAATGAATGCTTGTAAATGTATAAATATTTTTATCTCTGTTTCGTTAATCAAGAAGTTATAAATGTCAGTGCACACATTTAATTCCAGCAGTTTTTTGCTGTTATTCTATATCGAAACTTTCAAGTAAGCCTAAGTTTCTCTTATGACCACGAATTAAATATAAATATAAAATGCTCGACTTCAATTAATTTTAAAAAGTTCACATCCACAGCTCACACTGACATTTTTTATTCATAGCCTCCGTTCAACAAACCACTGACGACCTTTTTCTCAACCCCCCACCCACCCCATCCCTCAAACCACTGAACCATCCCCCTGATCACGAGCAGGGTGACCACGGGGCCTCCAGCTTCGAGGAGTTCCAACCCTCTAGCGGTCCCTTCCCCCCATTCCTCCCTTCAGACCCCACCTCCCTCTCATTCAGCCTGACTGTAGCTGTAGGCAGCGCCCTACTTTTCCTCAACATCCTCGTCTTCGGGGCGGTCTACTACCAGAAGGACCGCCTCAGGCAGGAGCGACGCATGCGCAAACACGCCGAGCGAGAGCGACACAAATACGAGGGGGCGGAGCAAGGCACCAAGGGAGAGAGCCCGGACGATGCGGGGCCCGGTTATGGATGGCGGAATGGGGAGGATCGGAGGGGGAACGCTTATACTAATTGTTCGATGAGCCCCCCTGGTGTTCCACCGGCCCCCCTGCCGTTAGCTGTGAGACAGCAGCAGCAGAAGCAAAGACAGCAGCTGGGGCAGCAGTTGGGGGAGCAAAGGGTGCAGCAAGGACAACCGGGGCAGCAGCGCGGAGCCCAGCTAAACGCGTGGAATGCAACGCAGCCCAAGCTATCCGTCACCCTACCTCCCACCCCTGCGGGGTACGCTCTCTCGTCGCCATCGTCCCAGACCTCTCCCCTCACTCCCCCCAAGCAGGCCTCGGGGCCGCACTCTCATCGGTCGGCCCCCTCGGCCCCTGCTAACTCTCTGGCGCGCGCCCCCCCTCGGGGGATACTAGTAACGGATAAACAGAGAAATAATCCAAATGTTTCATTTGGGGGTGATTGTGTGGGCACTGTGGGGGGTGGGAAGAATGTACAGGGGGGTGGGGGTAACTTTGCGCTCAAAGTGACTGCGGGAGATGCAACAGATCGGACAGGTGCTTGCTCTAATTATACGCCCTCTACGGTCGTATGACGTCAAACGCCGTTACGTACTGTTATAATGACGTTATAATTGTATAATTTGTGACGTTATTTTATTATCTATGACGAATTTTATTATATTACTTAATGCAATAAATATCTGTTATGTTATGATGTACTATAATATGATATAAGCTTAATATATTTATATAGGCCTGTAATAAGTGATACAGTGGTGTAAATTAAATGTATATATATTACCATACTAATCATGATATTAGATATATATGCGCCTTTACTAATTATTTGTTTCGATTCTATTCCAGATCCGTATAAATTACAGTATAATGAATATATAATGAATGAAAAAATTAAAAATTAAATGCATTCTTATATAGAATTATACCTTAAATTATAATTTTAATGATTTCTTAACAGATAAGTTTATTATTCAATTGATATTATGAGATATTGAGAACTATTAATTATTAACATCTGTGAACTATATCTATGATTGTATAATAAACTGCGTTAAAATATTCTGAAAAGATTCAGCTGAAACGTCACATCAGCACAAAATAAGAAAATCTGTTAATTTACAAAACTTTTCCCGCAAAAATAAATGTAAACAATCTTTTCAAATATATATTGTTTTTATAAAATATCTTTTAAAATTAAAGTTAAATGATATTATTATAATTCAACGGGTTAAAATAAAATGCCAATATAAACAGATAAATTAAAACATTTTAGATGCCTGAAATTAGTGGAAATTTGTAATAAATAAGCTTTTTTCGTTATACTATAGCTTGTAATGAAATAATTAATTGACAAAATATTGGTAATTAAAAATAAATCTAAATTAATTGATATTCGTATTTTTTATCAGTTTCCCCCCTTCGTAGCCCCCTCCCTCACCCTTATCCCGGACCGTATTTTTAAATATATCCGTGAATATTGTAGTTTTCATTTAAATTTTATCTTTATTAAAGATAAAATACAGTTACTTTTTATTTAATTAATTATTAATTAAATTATTTGTAATTAATTAAGAATTAGTATACAGTTGAATTACCCAAGTTAATTAATTTACAATCAAGTTTTAGTCTATAGTTTCAAATTAAAACTAATTCAAAAGTAAAGTCTAATTCAATTTGGCCGAGAGACTAATTAAACCGTAGACTAATTAAACCATAGGCTCATTAAACTATAGGTTAATTAAACTGCAGCTTTAATGAGCGTACAAAGGTACGGCTTAATTGCTTTAAACTAACTTTTATCAGCCTCTAAGGTTTCAAGTAAGATGAATGTGGGTGGGTGGGGTGATGATGGAGCGTGTGGGGGGTGCAGCGGACGCCCGGCAGACTTCCGGACCCTTGAGGGCGAGGGACTCGAGGACTTTCTTCAGTTCTACCGAGATTCAGGATTAAATGATCTTGCTCAGAATGTAAGATTTAATTTTTTTATTGAAATTGCATCTGGAGATCAAAAATATCTTTTTTTAGATCCATCTGGTTTTAATAGTATTAGTTTTAGTATTATATTCAACACATGTGTATAGGCTATCAGAAACTTCAATTTTTTAAATTTTTGGATTTTTTGCAAAAAGGTCATTAGGAATTGTTGCTAATTTTGCCTTCCCAAAAATCGTGATAGTAGTATTGTGATATTCTATGATATTGCTATCATATCATAAAGTAATAATGTTAAAATATTATGTATAATATTAACTGTATATCTTTGATAGCACAGTGAGATTTATTATAATAGTTTTTAGTAGTATGATTTATTGAATCAATAAAGATACGTTTTCAAAATTTCCATTTAAAGGCTGGTGTAATTGATGAAGCTATTTTTGAAAAGAATCAAAACAACAACTTTAACTTTTTGCTACATCCCTCCATTTCATCAACTTCTTTCTCTTCATCACCGACATGCTCCATCCCTTCATCCCTTTCTTCTAATGTCCCATTCTCAGTTAAAACTCAGCGCGTAACCACGCATGATCCGCATCCCATCAATGCGAAATCTGATGCGAAATGCGGATTAAAAATTGCACCGGTTGGCAATCATCCGGTCCTTGGAGATTCTAACCTTCCTTGTGTGGCTCCGCCTACTATTAAAAGTCAACCAATCAAATCCAGAGTGAAGCTGAAGGTAGTTAAATGTAAGCCTCATGATTCGTCAAAGAATCTCAGGCTTCCGATTGGCCAGGGTGATTTTAATATGAGATCCAATCAGAGCATTGCAAATGCTGCTCTAGCCAAATCATTGGCTCAGACAAAGTTGAAATCTAAAGCGGGTCATGTTGCATTGAAACCGGGTCAAGTTGATTCAAAATCTAGTCAAGTTATGTCTAAATTGGGTCAAATTGGGTTAAAATCGGATCAAGTTATATCTAAACCGGGTCAGGCTATATCAAAACCAGGTCAAGTTATATCTAAATCGGGTCAAGTTATATCTAAATCGGGTCAGATTGAGTTAAAATCGGGTCGGGTCAAGTCAAAGGTCAATAAAATAGGTGAGGTTGCCTATATTCCTGCCATTGGTCTGTCGTCTATTCTCATTCCCACTCATATAAGAGAAAAGTTGCCGGGAAATGCTCTTTTCCTGGGGAATGTCACGACTATGAGGAATATTTACAACGGAGATCCTGTTGCATTGTATTTTGTGTTAGTAATCTCTTTATTTCAATTTTCTCTTGTTATTTATTTTGTTTTTTATGCATTTTAGTCATTTAATTTTTCATTCAATATCATTATGATAGCCAATGTATAATGTATATATATATTAATTGGCTTAAATTATTACTCATATCATAAATTTACTATAACTTTATTATTAATAATTTGTTGATTAAAATTATTATGTTAGCTTAAGTATAGGAGTTTCTGAATATTTGTTTAGCTGGGGATTCTATAAATAGGGTTCAGATGATCAGCTGCTGAATCGATTTGGTTTAGCTTTATGATTAATTCGTTACTTAGAGCTCTGTTTTCGTGAGTTTATTGCAACCCTAGCCCTAATCCAGCTAATAAGTCAGTTTAAAATAAAAACAATTGTTTGTCTACCTTTTTAATCAATAACTTAATATTCGTTTTATTTCTAAACCTAATAATTACAAAATAAACAAACAATGAATCGTATTTATACGGAGAAGCAATTAATCTAATATAAAAGCAATAATGCTTATATAAAAACAGAAAGTTAATAGTTTGAACAAGTATTGTAAATAAATATTTGATTAAATATAAAAGTTAAAACGTCAAAAAATATTTTTTTTTAATGTTTCAACTTCTGTTAATCAAATTTTTAATTATGCAACACTTGTTCAAACTATTACTTTCTGTATTGCCATATATAAACATTATTACTTTTGTATTGCTTTTAATACTTTAAATTGTATTAAAAATATTGAATTAAATATTAATCTAATGTGTTTATCAGTCCAAATAAAGGAACTAGTATAGGACTGCGTCATCTTGCTGTTAAAGTTTGTGAGAAAGTTTCGATGAAGACGATCACTACTTTTGGAGAGGTGGCCTCTGAGCTCATTCAAGAATTCTCATCTTCACATCATCAGGTACTGGGGAAACTTCCCCACTTATTGAAAACTTTGGTGTGAATTCCCGTTTGGAATTATGTATGAGAAAAGAAATCTACAGGTGTGGAAGCAGTGATTCCCTTTAAAAAAATGAGATTGAACTTTTAAGTCAAAGCGTCTTATCTAAGCGGTAAAAGTGTTGGCTTACTAACAGAAAGTATGTTGGTTTGAGTCTTGTTTGTAGCTTGCAAATTAAGCATCTTGCTAAAGCTAGCATCGTTTAAATGATACCACTAACGCAATCATATGAGATATTAACATATGGTATTAGAGGTTATACTGTGTTATATTATCTTATTTTTATTTAGAGAAATGCTAAAGGGGGCAGCAAGGGGTGTGCAATGGATGGGGGGAAGAATGTGAGGAGAAGAACTTATGACGCGTTGAATGTACTGATGGCATTGGGTGTGATTGTACAAGGTGACAGAAAGACTATCTGCTGGAATGGCATTCCTAAGTCTTTTAGTAATATGTGTAGAGCATTAGAGGTATGGATGGTGCGGATGGATGGATGGATGGATGGGTGGGTGGATGGATGGAGGAATGGATGGATGGATGGATAGGTGGATGGATGGATGGGTGAGTGGATGATGGATTGATGGATGAATGGATTTGGATAGATGGATGATTGGGTGGGTGAGATGGATGAATAAATGGTGGGTGGGTGGGTGAATGGATGGGTTGGTGAGTGGATGGATGGATGCATGGATGGATGGATGGGTTGATGGATAGTTATGTGGGTAGGTGAGTACATGGAAGTGTTTAGGAAAACTGGATAGATAAATATTGGATGGATGGATGATATTGGATTGATAGATTGCTTGGAGCATTCATCCACTGCTTCATCCATCTATTGATCCATATGGACGAATGCATGGATTAATGAATGGATGTATAATTTGATGAATTGGTGGATAGATGTATTAATGGATGGATGTTTTTGGTGGATGGGTGAATGATTAGATGTTATCTTGACAGGAACAAAAGAAGAATAAACAAGAAGAAGTGATGAAGAAACAGAAAGAGTTGAATGATTTAATCATTCAGGTAATTGAATAACTTATTCATACAGATAATTGAATAACTTAATCATTCAGATTGTTAATGAGTTATTCATTCAGATAATTGAATGACTTAATCATTCAGATAGTTGAATAATTTATTCATTCAAATAATTGAATGACTGTTTAATTTCTGCATTGATTGGATACCTTATGCTATTTATCTTTTGGTATCTTTATTGTAAGTCTTTTTATATATTCTCTATGCTTATTGTATGCTGTATATACTTGTGCTTGATCAAGCTTATTAGTAAATAATTGATTGATTTTTTACTAATAAGTTTACTAATAGTAGTAAACAAGTGATTGATTGACTGATGGATTGATTGATGGACTGATTGATTGATTTATTGATTGATTGATTCAATTTTACGCAGCATGAAGTGTTAAAGAATCTGATAGCACAAAATGCAGCGAGAGAGTTAGAATGTGGGGCAGGGGGCACATTTAGTGCGGTGGGGGGCACATTTAGTGGGGCAGGGGATGCATTTAGTGGGGGGTGTGGGGTCACCCGTCAGTACTTGCCATTTATACTAGTTACCACCAGAGATAACACTGTCATAGACTGCAATATATCTGAGGACAGGTTACTTTTGTTGAAGTCTAAATTTATTTATTAATTAAATAATTAATGTCTAAATTAATTAATTAAATTTTAACATCTCGGATATGTGTTATATGAATGATATCTGAGATGTCAATTTAAGCGTCTTTACTAAAGGGTGCAGCAAGTTACCGATATTGCGAGCATTCATGGGAATCGAACCGGGAGCTGTCACTTCACAATACGGTGCTCTATCACTTTGCTAACAAACATTACCATTAATACTAAATTTAATTAATAGGATTGCATCTAAAGGATGCAACAAGTAAAGGGAAAGTTTTGTGTAAACTCTAGATTACTATATATGACGTATAAGATGTAGCTGTTGAAATAAACGCCCATATTAAAGGGTGCAGCAAGTAACGTCAAATATATAACCAACCTTTAGTAATGACAAAGACTATAAATAAAAATACTATTCTACCGAATTAAAATATGAAAATTACATTTTTTCAATTCAGAAGTCGTAGCGAAAAATATCGCAATTTAATTATAATAAATAATTCAATCCCCACTCTCCTTAGAAGAAAACTAATTCTCCTGCCCTACTGTTTATATCTTCGCTTGTATCTGTGTTTGTTTGTCCGCGTGTCAGGTCGGAATACCTGTTCAAGTTTTCTGACGCGTTTGAGATTTATGACGACGCTGAAATACTACGTCGTTTGAATGTGCCGCATCAAGCTATCGACAGCAAAGTTGAAGCCACTGAATGGCTTTTGGGACACGAAGAGTTTAAGCCGCTTTTAGGTGAAGAAGTTAAAAATGTAACTTTATAGCAATTTAAATTTAGTTAAACTGACGGTTAAATTCATGGTATTATTAAGATATCGCAATTAAGTTGAATGTTACGCTGAATTTTGTTACAATTTTAATTTTTCTAGAAATTGTAACTTTAATTAAATTGACAGTTTATACTATTCAAAAGATACTCTTTTAAGTTGAACTTTAAGCTAAATTTAAATTTTAGGAATTTAAATTTATGTTAATATAATCTTTATTGATGAATGATTTTAAAAAGTCTGTGTTTGAATGAAGCGTCTGCCTAAAGGGTGCAGCTGGTTTTACTGGATTTGAACCAGAGACCACTAGGATCTTAACCCGATATTTAACCACTATGACAAATATTATTTTATTTTATGTATTTTGTTAAAGATTTGGCCACTAATACTTTCTCTCTACCTGACTGAAAAGAATTCTATTTTATCAAATAAATATCGATTAAGTATTAAGTTGTTAAAGAAATTAGTGATGCTGTTGGTTAGCTTAATTAATTAATTAATCATTCATGTTTGCAACATCTAGTTAATATTGCGATCATTTGTCTGCAGACTTTGTTTACGATAATTTCAGTAACTTTATTTCATGTGGCAATTGTATTAATTTACTCTTTAATTAATTTTATATTAATTTTGTACCGCATTCTTGTCTAGTTAATTGTTCTTGCTTATTTAATAAATGCATTTTCTCTTTTTTACTGATTTTATAGCTTTAAATTCTTAATAGTCAAGTTACTATTCTCTGAGTATTGGAATTTTGGTTAGGTGTAGGCTTGAAGTTAGGGATAGGATTAAGGTTGGTTGAATTATGGTTACTAAATTACATTTTGCGTTTTTTTTACTGTTCTTATGTCTTGTGTCTTTAAACTGTTCGTAGTCAAGTTCATTTATTAAGTATATCGTTTTTTATATTTAATTTCATATCGTATATAGTCAAGTTTATTAATTTGCATTTAATAATGCGTTTTTGTTTTACAATTGCTGACTCGTGTTGTATAAAGTATTAAATGGATTGTGCAGATAATAGGGTAGTTAGATAGCAGGTAGATGTAGGTAGGTAAGCATATAGATAAGTGAATAGTCATTCGGAGAGATGTGCATGTAGATAGATAGGATAGATAAATAGATAGATGGATAGATATATAGATAGTTAGATGGATAGATAGTTTATCTCCTATTGCTATTATTTAAGTATATAACAACAACATTTGAAAAAAACTTTTAATTTTTAAACTCAATAAACATTTTTTAGTTAATTAGAAATAATTCAAAGTCTGCAAGAAGTATTATTCAACAGTTATTACTACATTCAAAATGATAAAAAAAAACTGTCAAATTATTCTTCAATTTTTCATTGCAATAAAGATAAAAGATAATCATAAATTCCAGGCAGAAATTTTTGCACAATAAATTGCCTTAACTATAATCTCAAATAATATTTAAATATTTCAAAACATTTAGATACGCAATAAACAATATGCCTTAACCATAATAGTAAAACGTTACACCTTATTTAAAATTACGCGGTTTCAAAAATGCAATACAATAAAATTATTATTGGATCTACTACCTTAACTATAATAGTAAATAGACAGAATAGTTACCGGCTATTACATAAGCAATCGTATAAAAATTATCTGTCATTCAAATTAATTGCAAGTTAACTTTTCACTGATTGGGGCGAAGCTTTAACATTTTAAATGGGGGGGGAGGGAGACTAAAATGTTACATCTTTTGTTTGTTGATCTTATTGTGAATTTTTGCTCAAATAAATAAAAAATATACACGATGGAGGGGGTGGTAGTGTAAATCATCAAGCATGCAAATTTTTGACAGCTAACTAATTAAAAATAATAATTTTCATAAAACAAATAATGTAGTAATGGTGAGGGGTTAACTCTAGTGCTAAACTAAGCAATAGAAAGTTATGATAGAGACTATTTTAAATTTAATTACATAATGTAATAAAGATGTAATTTCTAATCATCAATTACATCCATAACTAAATCAACATTACGCATTACAAAGTTTCATAATTAAAACTATCAGTCAAGATTTCAATAAATCAAATTTTAGGTCAGAATAAAATTTAACGAAGATACGACATTTGCTTGACTTTACATAGATCTTCCATTAACTGACGGACCGTTCGTTTAACTCTCGGCAGGTCTTGTAAAACATCCCCCGAACCATTTCTACTTCCTTCCCCTGACTCTAACGCTAAAAATATAAAACTTTGTATTATTTCAAGAGATGTTATAACGATGGGATATGTAAATATTGCGTAAAATAAGCAGTCTTTATTTGACTATCAATTAACCATCGCACTAAAGGATGTAGCAAGTAATAAAGTCAAGGTACCGAGACTCCGATAGCCGTTGAATTAAGTGTCTTACTAAAGGGTGCAGCAAGTGATAGACTTCAAGTACAAAGACTGATAGCTGTCGAATTAATCATCTCACGAAAGGGTACAACAAAATATTACTGTAGCTAAATAGACATTTTTATTGACACTAGTTTTTGTTAATTATGTAAAAATTAATTAGGTTTAGAGTTAAGACAACCACTGATCCATACCTGTGACTTGTTCTTCCAGTAGACCAAGTCTGTTCTCAATACTCTCTTGTGTTGCTATAATATGATTCAAAAGATTTATTTCCGCAGCGGAAACATTTGAACTGCTCTCAGATACTTCAATACAAGGCTTCAAAGACTGATAAGCAATAGCCATCTGGTGAATATAAAAATATTAAATTTTTGTGTATTGTATTAATCAGCTTTATTTCTTAATATCACATCAGCACTGAAAATATTCAGAATTAAGCATGCAAAAACAAATTGAAGTTTAATACTGAAGAATATTATTTTTATTTGTTTTAATACTGGAAATTATTCTTTACAAAAAATGACTACCTGTCCGCTTATGGGTTTTAAATCAGACCCCCCCGCATCATTTCCAACACCCTCCCCACCCCCCATCTCACTCTTTTCTCCCTCTGTTACTTTTCTTTCATTATTACAATCAACTTCCTTCGTATTATCAATTTTTGTATCGATACAAATAATGATTTTATCAATCTTTGATCCTGCATTCTGATTGGATGACTGATCAGATGGTATTTCTCCAAAAATGGATTCTCTGTTCTGATTGGTTGATTCGTTGCATTGTATTTTACTATTGGTTAATTGAATAGAAGCCTGATTTTCATTGATTGATTCATCAAATGCAGAATCATTGCAACTGGTTGGTTTATTATCATCACCAAATGCAGCACTATTTTCATTGGTCAATCCACTAGATGCTCTATTCTCATTGGTCGATTCATTGCATTCATTATCATCCCCTCCCAAATTATCCGAAAGACTATTTTTAGCATCCTGAGATATTTCTAAATTTGTCTGCATTTTCGATTTTTCATTTCCCAAAATAGAATCCTTATCGCAAGAAATTTTATCACCGGAATTTAAATTCAAAACATCATTTCTAGAAACTTCCATATCGCTATCGTCTCGATTCAAATCCGCTAAAGAATTAGCGACACCATCCCTCTGTGCGTCATTTGATGTCACGCTAAATTGCGATAACGTGATGCTAGTTTTAACGTCACCAGAAATATTATGTAAGTTTGGTTCTACATCAGTTGTAGATTCAGGATCATTTAAGGATTGAGTCAATTGAACTTCTTGAATCTGGCTTCCTTTGTTTTCAGAAGTTTTTTCACATTTGCGTTTGAGATCGATTTGAAAAATCTGGGGAAAGTTTTCGGTTTCGGATCCGGGTAGGGGGTTGAAGGCGTAAGTGGGGGGTGGTGAGAGTGGATCGGATGTGTGGATTAGAGAGAGAATAGGAGTGATGAGTGATGAAGTTGATTGGGTAAGTGATGAAGTGATTTGGTTCATCACAGAGGATGATTGGATGGATGGATGAATTGAATAAGAAGATGGATTTTCATTGGGATTTTGGTCGGATGGATTTTCAGTATCAAGGTCACCCGCCCACATTTCAAGGTCAGATTGAAGACCATTTCTGAAAATTAAAGCGAGTGAATGAAAGAATGAATGAATTCAATTTAAATGAGACAATGTTAAGCAAATGAGTTTTGCTTAAAGTTATCATGTACCGTTTTAAATATCATCACAAATAAGCACCTTGTTAAAGGCATAGCAAGTTAACAAGATAGTTAGGATAACCCCGGATTTGTTTTTAAAACCTACAAAGTCTAATTCAAGTATCCTTAACCATTCTATCATAAGTGTTCGTTTGTTGCTTAACGTCACATCAGCACAATTGCATTAAGTGACATCTAGCTGACTCAACATGCGAAAACCAAGTAAAAAGTGAACACTTTCTCTTTCTATCGCAAAATATAAGTTTAATAATAAACATTTATAATTATTTACACAATTCTACTCAACCGACCTAAGTATAGAGATTTTTCTGGTCACGGAATCGATGACCTGTCTGACCGCATGAAGATCAGCAACGAGGTCATGGGTCAACTTCATGATTCTAGCTTTGCCGGAATCGTTTGCATCGGATGGAATGAAATCAAAGCTAGCCATCCGGCCGTCTTTAAGCCAGTCTTGAGACAGCGAGAATCTAGCGTTTTCCCTCATTCCTGAATATTAGAAAAAAATAGAAAAAAAAACATTTGAATAAGTTTAATGTTTTTTGATTAATGCAATTAATCAAAAAATTAAGCAATGCAATTTGACCTAAATCATAAATATTAATTATTACTATTTAGCTTATTAAAGAGTTATCGTAATTAATTTAAACTTATAATAAATCAATATTTAATAAATATTTAAACTTATGATAAATACTATAACTTATTTATTAAAAGTTTAATTGGGAAATAACGAAATACATATTTAGAAATATTTCAATTAGAAAAAGTAGATTAATTAATTATTTTTACTTTAAAATGTAATCTAAATCTAGCTATTGTACGCGTACTTGTTATGTATATCTTGTATATGACATATTTTGTAAATGATTGACAGCTACTTTATAAAGGACATTGGTCAGACGGAAAAATATATCAGCAGAAAAATATTTAGAAATAGATAACCGCAAAGATAAGGAAAATACGTTTTTTTATAAGTATTTAATATTAAATTTACGCGTTAAAAGTAAAGAACTAAGTTTAGTTGATTTCTTGAATGAGTAATATTAAATAGTAGTTAACTCAGTAAAAAAATTATAATTTACCCGGAGTATCAGAGCAAATAAAGCAGATGTAGCTTTTTGACGTAACTTGCAGCGCCTTCACGCAACTTTCGTGTTGCCACCAGAGACAAACTGAACACTACAAACACACGTACATACAGTAGGACAAAGAGAAAGATAAGCAGAAAGATAAAAAACTGCATCGATAAAAGAGAGAAAGAGGGAGAGGGAGAGGTGGAGGGAGGGAGGGAGGGAGAGAGTGAGAGAGAGAGAGAGAGAGAGAGAGAGAGAGAGAGAGACAAAAGAGATACTTTAAAGTTTATCATTAAAGTTAAGATAGTAACCTGAATGCAAGACGAAGAGTCAGAGTTAATTCCGCAGAGACAGTTAATTAATTTGCGTTGAACTAAACTCTCATTCAACGCTTCAGCCTTGTCTACTAGAAAAAATATAGCGAATTTAAAAATGATCACTTATTAAATAAATTTATCCTTATATTATATTTATTTATAGCTTGAAATGCTGTTAAAAATTTCAATGCGAAAATTATTTCAGTCGGTTTAGATGTTTAAAAATGCATGAAACCCGACTGATTTAATTTTGAATTATTTAATTATTTGATCAGTTCTTTTAAAAAATCAGTTATATCAATTAAGCTTTACTTTAACTCGATATCATTATTATCATATATAGTTATTATCATATATAGTTATTATCATATTGTTATTATCATATTTAGTTATTATCATATTTAGTTATTATCATATTAGTTATTATCATATTTAGTCATTATCATATTTAGTTATTATCACATTTAGTTGTTATCATTGTTAGTTATTATCATATTTAGTTATTATCATATTTAGTTATTATCATATTTAGTTATTATCATATTTAGTTGTTATCATATTTAGTTATTATCATTGTTTATTATTATTATATTGCTATTATTGATCGCTATATTTTACTCCATAAAATCATGAACAATTTACTGCGCCACGTTAAAAATAATAAAATGTTCACTTATCACTTGATTTCTATAAATTCATTAAGCGTCACAAATAGCATTTTTGTCCTGATGTAACGTTAAATAACAAATAACAAAATATTCCGCCAATCCATCATCATTGTCTCACCCCCGTAGACAATGTCACATTCCGTGTCTCCCTCCGTCTCTGTTTCCATTGAACTAGCATTCATTCGTCTACGTTTTGAGACTGACTGAGATTTCAGGTCTCCAGTAGAAAGATCGGATTCAGTAGAACCTGTGTTAAGCATAAAATAAAAAGGTTTATTTCATGTTTATATATAATAAACACGTTTATTTTGCGTTTAGCATAAAATCAACAGGTTTATTTTGTGTCTATTTTATCAACCTACTTATCAACTATATATAGTTTGAATTTTACATATATTATACATACATCATATTTATATTACCGTTATAATTATATATTATTAATTAATTAAAATTGATATTGCATAAACAGCAACCAGTGAAATTATAAAGAAAGTGATAAGTAAAATAACAATCAAAACAAATTATAAATCACGGGCGTTTTTAACCCAAACCCCAACTTCTAATATAATCTAATATAACTCGAGATAAATTAGAATTTGCTAATTAATTACTAATTAACTTAAATATAAATAAAAGTAATCGCTCACACATGCTGACAGTTTGTCTACGTTTACAGCTATCGGCTCCGCTCGGTGGCTGTAGACTAGCCGTCTTTGAGCCGCTTATGGGAGACACAGTATGATAATACTTTAGATGATAATTTAGCAGAATTTGATTTCGAAACAATTTTTCGCAGTCCTTGTTGGGACATTTTAATCTGAGGGTGGGTTCTAGGGGCAAGGGACCCCCTGAAAATTTAAAAGACAAAAATGCCGATTTAGTAATTCAAGAATTTTTTCTTGTTCGCCGTCACATCAGCGCAAAAAGACTGCGTAGCGTTACGAAGTGAACAGATATAAAGTGATGAGTGAACACTCAAAAGCAAATTATTTTAATTTTAGAGTCATTGAAAGATATCCAAGAAAAGCGTCCACGACAAAAATAGAAAAACGTTTACATTTATGATATATAGAAAAATAATGCAAATTAATAGAAATCAGTTCAAATTATTCGATTTGTAAACAAATAGTTTACATAAGATATTAATCGTATTAATTTGCTAAAACTTGTAATTTGAAATCTACTTCTAAATAACTTCACCTGATAGTGAAGTGGGAGGAGCCAAAACGCTGTCAACAGAAAGGCGGGGCTTCTTACGACCTAGATAAATAGATAGATAGATATATAGATAGATAGATGGCTGAATGAATGGATAGATGGATGGATGGACGGACAGATACATACATACAAACATACTTACATACATACATACATACGTAGATAGACACATTAATAGAAGATCGATAGGCAGTCGCAGACAGACAGACACACAAGACAGACAAACTAGACAGACAGACAGCACTATCATGTACCAAGAATGCCAGGTTGTTGTTTAGGACGTCCGATGCCTTGTTTGACTACAGACAGCTTCTATACAAATCAAATCAACATCAATTTATAATTACAATAATAATATCATGATTTTATAACAAACACAAAAATTGTTAGATTTATATCAAATAACATTAACATTTATAACAAATAGCATTAAACTCTAACAGGAATTGTTGGATTTATATCAAATAGTATTCGATTTATAAAACAGTATTTAGTTGTTACCAGACAGTAGATATAATATACTAAATAGTAAATATATATAATAACATACAAAATTTTACATGAACTAAAGATATTATATTTTATCATCGATATGATTAGTGTGTCAGATCAATGCAAAGACTAATATAACAAGAAGATACACTATGAAGACACACAGCACTCCGCTGAATGAGACACCTGGTTATATTCAATATTTGTGCATTGTAAAAAAAACTCACAAAGTTTGAGTTTTACAAATTGTTTAATATTTTGACTTTGAGATATTTAACAAGCTGAAATATAGATTCAAATGAGATTTAAATCTATGACTAACAGATTGACAGGCAGACAAGCAAGCACCAGGCTCAGTCAATGACATGATGATGATGATGATGATGATGATGATGATGATGATGATGATGTTGATGATGATGATGATGATAAACTAACGCAAGCTGGTGTCATGCTTGTTGATACACCATCATCATTTCCTGTCAGTTTATTTTCAATATAGTCTGCAGTCCGATCCAATCTATTTAACTCTACGGTGCAACAGTCTAAACTCACAACACAATCCCTCGCTGTGATTGGTCGCTGATTTGTAACGATATCTGTCATTGGTTGATTGCATTTGATATCTTTAATTTCATTCGGGATATATTCCGCAAGGTTTGACCCTATTTCAGAGAGTTCACTCATTGGCTGAAGAGACGAACCAATAGTGTTTCTTCTCGATCGCTTGCCAACAGCAAGGTCTGTGATTGGTTGGAGGGTTGACCCAGTTGCAGTCTGCCTGCGAGTAACATGAGGGGAAGGCGGTCTAACAGTGCCTTGCTCTAGTTTCCTGCAAGCTGATTGATCAGTAGATTTCAAGGAATACTCGCCCCGCCTCCTGAAGGACCTCCCCCTTCCCCTGGAGGAAATTCTACCCCTACCCCTCCCCCTGCCCCGGTAATTAGGCTGGATTGAGTGATCTTAATTAAATAAAATAAATTTTATATTTGAGTTTGATATAAATTATATCAAATAAGAAGTATCAAAATTTGATGTTTGTCACTTTGAGTAAAGATTCAATTTACTTTTATACAGTAAAAAAAGGTTCAATTGACGATTGCTTTGTGGTTGCCATTGTTGCCAAGTTGAAAATACTAATTGCCACAAAACAAAAAACTATTATGCAAACAGATACTAAATATAAAGATTTTTTCACCAAAATATCATTTAAAAATCTATTTCAGTAAATGATTACAGAGTAGAATCCGATATTTTAGCAGCATTTTAGCAGCGCTATTTTTAGCGGATCAAAATGGCTGTTAAAGTTTGCACGATGCTCAGAAATTGTTTTCAATTTTAATTCCTAATTAATACATTTAAATATAAGACCAACTAAATAAAAAGTTTTCATTTAACAACAATATACTTCACTAAACCCTTGTAAACTTTTATTTAAATTAAATTTTGTTATAATTCAGAGATTTATATTTAAATATTATAATTTAGTTTGAAAAAAGTAACGATCATCTCTTTCTCGAAATAGTACTTAGAAAATACAAAACAAGTATTTATTTTTGTCAATGACTTAAACGGATTCAAATAGCTCCGTATATTAGTAGTTTCACGCAATATATAAAACCATTAATATCTTACTATGTACTCGCAACAGAAAAGATTCAGTCATAATTTCAAATCTTTTAATTTTAAAGAACATTAACGCATTAAATAAAATATAAACTTTATTAACTGAATGTCTGTAAGTTATCAAGAGAAAAAAAATCATGCAAAATACAAATATTTACTCTAATAAAAACTTCTAAACTAAGCCCTTAACGTCATTCATTAAATGCCTACACTCAATTTAATAAAAACATTAAAGTGTCTTTCATTAACTCGTAGCTTTTCATCAAATAAACCCAATATCGTTTAATTAAACGAAAGCTTTTAATCTAACAAACCAAATGTAATTTAGCCAAACGCTACTTTTTAATCAAGCTCCCCTAGAAATAACAACCTTTAATCTTTAATGCCTACAGTCCAACAATCTCTTAACCGCTATAAATCCCTCTCAAATTTCATCTCTCTATCAAAACCCTCATCTCTCTATCACCCCACAACCCCTGCCCAATCTCTCAATCGTAACAATCGACACAAATATATCTGACATGTTCGTGACAGCTCGGACGAAGGCAATTATGACACAGAATCCTCGCAGTACGACACCCGAAGCAAACGCCG
The DNA here is from genome assembly GCA_034700105.1 of Oconnorella tubifera. Classification (NCBI taxonomy): domain Eukaryota; kingdom Metazoa; phylum Annelida; class Clitellata; order Enchytraeida; family Enchytraeidae; genus Oconnorella; species Oconnorella tubifera. Next base: position 25,498 of record JAQIXG010000763.1, read on the forward strand.
CGACACTCTCTCCTTCTCTTTCTCTCCTGCGTCTCGTCAATAGAACGCCGTCGCGCCGCAAACCTGGAAGCGATGAGTTTAACGCGGGAGCCGTCTGGGATCTTTCTGCGACGTCTTCTGGGTTTGGGAGATGATGTCGTCGCAGCGGCGCCACCTGTGTCGATCGTGCATACGTTAGCGAGTCATTGGATATAACGGTGAGACATAATATAGTTTTTTTACGAGTTTTGATTTTTAAGCAAATTTGAGATAAAGTGGATAAAATCATTATATTCGGTTTGAATGTTTTCTTATATTTATTTGCTAATACGAAAATTCGTCTACAGAGTACTTGTCTTTGACAATTTATCCATTGACCTTTGGTCTACTACAACATCAGGGTTAGGGTTATCATTAGGGTTATGGCTAGTATTAGCATTAGGGCTAGCATTAGGGTTAGCAAAGTCGATCAGATTATAGTTAGGGTAGACCAAATGTCTGTAGATAAAGTATCAGAGACAAAATGACTGCCGACAAATTATTGCGGAATCATGATAGACAATATATTGCTAATATTGGCGATAAGAATGACAAACATTTTAACTAATAAAAAATCTGCTGCTTAATAAACCTTCAGTTATTGATCACAAAGACTGAAGATTATAGGTTTTTATTTAGCAACAATTGGCAAACACTGACAATCAGTGGCAATCATCAATTGAACCCTATTGCCAAAATGGCAATAATAACCATTTTCATTGATATATGCACTAAAAATAATGAAGCTAGAAAAGAAACTGGAAAGAATACATTAATGCTTATAGTTGACACTTGAAACTAAATTCAAAAGTATTAAGTTTCAAAATATTCTAACTTCGTATTAGAATAAATTGCATAAAAAAAATATAGGAGGAAAATAGCAACAAGAGAATCTTGACTGATATATAATAAAGTGTCTTAAATTGATGTAAGTAACTTAATTTAAGCATCAATTAAATGCAAACTAAAACATCCTATATACATATATATCTTCTAAAATCTCCAACTAAAATCAAACTGATTAATCACAAAACAAATCAGCGTCATATAACCAAAATGATCCTTCATAACTACAATCTACTTTCATTCACAACAACTCCCAACTTTAAATCAAACCGTATATCCTCACTTGCTGCACCCTTCAGCAAGCAAAACACAGCATCTCTCAACAATCACACACACGCACGCACGCACGCACGCACACACACACACACACACATGTACCAAGAATAACTCAAATAATTACTAAATTATTACTTAAGAAATAATTATTAAATAAAAAATTAATAAAAATAATCCAATCCTACCTTCAACTGTCGCGCCCGACCCCCCTGCTGCCTCCACCTCCCCACCCTCTCCCACCCCACCTCCCCCAGTAGCGCTCTCAACCCCCACACTCTCCTTTTCTATCGCTAAACCGCTATCCCCAATTTTTTCCTCAACCTCTACAACCATTTCATCTTCTTTTTTAGGTTCAATTCTCATTTCCGGAACTATTTCAAAGTTTGTTCCTTGTGGCGAGATAGAAACGACATCGGTTGTTAATGTCGCGTTTTCATTTGTTTGGTTTGTGACTGACGCGACAGAGCCGCGAGATCTGCGTGACGCTTTAGGAAGAGTAAGGAGATCGAGTTTTATGCCGGACGCTTCGTACTGAAATAAAGATAACGCGTTAGTCGTCATGCGTACCCTTCTACCCAGCAATTTAGAGTAATAGCAGAAATAATCATTCCATGTGGATATTACAAATATCAAGGATTGATATTAATACTTATTAATATGGACTTTGATATGAATATATCATATCTATATTTATATATAATATAAATATTGAATATTTAGATAAATTTGCATCAAAACTTTAGATACTGCATAGAGATGTAGATAACATATTTATTTATAGCTAGATATTGTATAGATATAGATAGTATATCCATATTTAAAGAAACAAAACAGAGAGCGTTTGTTGATGATTGAAATAACATTAAGTTTTAAAAATCATGACTAACTGCTTATAATAATTAAATATTAGATGAGAAAATCTAATTATAACTACGTGATGACAATGATGATGATAATGATGATAATGATTAAACTCACTTCAGATTTCATTCTTACAGTGAGTGACTGAATGTTTGACGGATGAACAACTTTCTTTAAACCATCAAAAAATTGAATCATATATGAACCTGATAATCAATAACAGGAATATCATAAATATTGATATATCTACATTTATATCATATAAATATACATATCATATCAAATATTCTATATTAGATATATAATATATATATAAATATATATATATTATATCAAATATTATATAA
>JAQIXG010000764.1:0-27833 GCA_034700105.1 Oconnorella tubifera
TGTCTTTTATATTTCTTCTACTATGTATTTATTCTATATTTATTTTGTAATGTCAATTTGCATTGCTATATTTTGTTTTACAGATTAATCATTAATGAAAAATAAAGTACATCTATATTTTTATTATAGCATCTACAATAAATTTATAAAAGTTTGAATGTTACACATTATAATAGCTCATATTAACACAATACCCATTTGAAAATGGCAAAGCATTATAATAATATTACTTTTTTCATAAAAAAAATATATATTGAATTATCATAAAAGATGTATTAGCTTAAAGCCATATTTAACATAACGGTCTACCGACATCAGAGAATTAAAATGACTCATTTTCAGCCACATTATAATGATGGTAGAACAGCGTACAATGTTACAAATCAATGAACAACACTGAACGAGTCACGACAAGAAAGTTTTACATACAAAGAATTACATATTACACAGTGTCACAGGCGAGACTTCGTATGAAATTTCGAAGGAATCGCTGCAATGAATTTAATTCACTTTTTAAGTGGCGTTCCTTAGATGATTATTTCAGTATTTTTTTCGCTCAATGGGGATCTAAGGGTCAAGAAGATCCGAAATTTCCTTTCTTCATTTTGTGAGAAGATTTTGAATAATTACAACAAAAGACAATTTAAGTACAAATATCCTTAAGCTCTCAATAAGTTTGAATTATATTGTATACATAATATTATGATCTAGTTATTGTCACTATTCAATTGCACACATAATAAGATTACAAGTCAAAATGATTATATAAAAACGTAAAATCCCCCCCCCTCCCACGAAATAAAATAAACATGTTCCCGTCTCTGGAAGAAGCATTGATTACACCCGCACCCACCCTCCGCTTGGATTATTTTCATTAAGCTCATGTATGTTTTCAATAAAATTAAAATATTCAAGTTATAAACCAAGATACCAAAAAATTCTTATTAACCGTCTTACAACTTTAGTATTGAACAGACGTGTTTATACTCCCCCTCCCCTCCCCCCCCCCCCCAACATATCCCCTTCGAGAGCGGTACTAGGGAGGGAGAGGGGGGGGAGGGAGAATTCGAGAGATTTGCATATAAAAACTCTACAGGCAACACGCGTCCTTTTAAACGCCTCGATAGTTTAGCTGCGGCGACTCTGTTATTGCCTTTATAACCGAGATCACATTATAATCGTCACGCTTTCTATATTCCCTACACTTTCTGTAGAAATAGCCTTCAGTTTTTCAACTCTATAGCAACTTTGTTTTAGTTTGAAAATGGCTCGAAAGTTGTGAACTTTCTGAGAGATATTTGTTGCTAGAAAGTGAAGAGAGAGGTTTGAGTTTGGGTCGATTTAGGAGACATGAGGAAACGTCGCTTGAAAGAAAATATGGTCAAAGTTTGCGTGGTGTGGTTAGTGTTGAGCGCTGGGATGCAGGTTAGTTATTCGTTAGTTATGATTAGTTTTATTTAATTTATATAAGTTAGATTCCAGTAAGAATCTCACAAAATTATCTGATGAAAAAACAATCAATTTTAAAGATAAAAATCAAAAAAGAATCAGAATGATGGTATTATAATAATAATACTAATGTAATCCATCTTCTAATAATATAAGATGGTATTATTATAATATAAGTATTATAATATAAGTATTATATAACAGTAACTGTTAATAGCTTAAATTGCTCTCATCTTTTGACTTAGTAATGTTTTCTTAATTATAACTAATAACTTGAAAATCAGTTAGTTATTTCTTACTTCATAATATGTTAAGTAAACTTCTGTTGATAAAAATAAGTGTGCAAATTTAATTTCGCATATTCAAGGTCATTATAAGCGAGGCTGTTGATTCCACAGATACTAATACTTTTAAAACATCCTGTGATCTGATGCGAATCAGAAAGTTCAAAAGTTTGAAACATGACCCATGCCAAACGTGCATCATCTTTCTTGGACTGGACTACCTTGTGACGTTTCCAAATCGAAGAGGAAATAGAAGGGAAATTGATTTAGCAGTAATCGTTCTAAGCAAAAATTCCTATATTGAATTATTGATCAGCCCATCCTGTAGCTGTTGACAGTTTCTTTCGCTTCTGGATCCTAATAATTAACAAGTTTTGAGATCTGTTATGCTGGTTGTTGACTTCTTCAACTATTATAGTATACGAATGCGGAATTTGTTAAATATGTATGATATTTTAATATTAAATGAAAGCGAGTATGATTCTTATGCACTCGTTACACTTTGCAAGTTTTACATTTTTCGCATACTATCGTACAGATTCGGAAACTCAAATTAAACTAAAAAATTATTTTAAAATTGCTTTTAACATCTAGAAGTTGATTAGAAAAATTTCGAACCTATTTACTGAACAGGATTCAATATATAGATACAAAATGTTTATAATCAACTTCTAGATGTTAAAAGCAATTTTTAAATAATCTTTCAGTTTAATTTATTATTTAAACGTGCATTGTGTAAACATACATATGCTAAAATTATTCAGATATCTGCTAATTGTAACGCAATATTTAAGAAAATAGAAAAAGTCAATGTTTTTTATAGTTTTGCTTAAAAGAATGGGTGGGCGAGCTTTTTATAGAAAACTCTGATAATATTATTTCACATAGATTTAAACTGTAGCCGAAAAGTCGCCAATTTTAAGCCGGATATGACCTGTGAGCTTTCTATGTGTTTGTTTTCTGAGTGATGCATCAGCAAATAGAATTAAAATTGAATACTCTAATCACGGAGCAAACTTTAAATAAATATATACTCTCATAACATATTTTGTACATTATGTATACTTTTAATATTTAATGAAATGGTCATAAAATCCATTAAAATGTATACTATTATGTATTATGTACATTATGTAAGCATATGTTTCATATACTTTTGATATAAGAAATATATTTTAAAATATCTCAATCATACTTTATTCTTGTCAATAGCTTCTACTTGATAAAACCTAATAATTGTTAAAACGTAATAATCATAATTGTTTTTACATTGTACACTGTGACTTCGTGATAATTGATTCATTATCTAATGATTAATTGTCTATTTCAAAATGTTTTTTTTTTGTAACAATCTGTACTTTAAAATAAGTTATCACTACAATATTTGACGATCACACTTATAAATAAACAACCGATAAAATGAAAGCTATAGCATACTGAAAACTTTTGATTGTTGCGAATGTAATCTCTGCTGCCGACTGGACACCAATATGGTTACCGAAATCTATACGCTGGCCTCTTTCTTATAAAATGGATCTCTTTTATTAAATCCAATGACCTTGTCTTTATTAATCGCGTTTTCTTTTCAAAAGAAATCGTGCCATTTGCATAAATCTTAACTTTGAGGTTTGTCGGCATTAAAAAAGTGTGGTCCACGTGTATTAAAAGAGCTAAATAAAGTTAAGACTCTAATATAAAGGTATATTAAGAAGAAGCGCATAAATCCATAAAACTGATATTTTGTGTGACTCATGTTGTTTTGCGGTGACTGCTTTTTCAATGTGAAAATTAACCCAGGCTGAAAGGTGATGATTTACGATTTGAGAAAAATCTTTTATTTCCTTGTATGTGTGTGTAAGCGATAAACTTTGTGTTAAATTTGGACCCCTCTTGGTAAAGATTAAACAGCTAAGCTGTCAAATAGTTCAAACTATGGTTTGCATTTTGCAACATTATGAATAGCGATAGGGTAATCGGGTTTTCAGAAAAATTAATATCAAATGTAAAAAATACTAAATAAATGTTGAGATTCCCGGCTTATTATGCTGTAGAAATTCTTGAGCAAGTTTCATATCTAGTAGAATATTATTACAGTTTAATCTCCCGAAATAATGTGAAGTTATTTAATCATGTATACTGTGAGTTGTTGTAATTAGTAAAAAGATCTGTAATGTACTAATTTATGACTAAGGTTGCACACTTCAGTAAATATGCAGCTCTCTCTCCAGCTGTCATTTTAAAATGATATTTCTTTTGGTGTAAAACTGTGACTAATTTACAATTAATTAATAATGCTGTTGGAATGCAGTTTCATGTGGCTGATTTATAATTATAATTAGCCTACTCATTCCGGTTGCTTTTACAGTATTAGTTAAATTACACATGGTTCTCTCCGTATCACGTTAAATGCATATATGAAATTTACATTTAGAATAACTGTGTATTAATATTTTACTAACAAAATATTATTACATTATGTGCATTAATTATTACAGTAAAAGACTAAAATATTAGAGCTTTACTAAAGTTGTAACTTAGATATATTAAGTTATATTTGTAATTAAAATGTAAGGGAAGCTAACATATTAATAAATTGTGGCATTCATTCATTATGGCAGTACCTCAATACCATAATCATACTTGTTATTTAATACTCAATGTGATCTAATCTAGAGTAATCCAGTAGGCCTGCTTTAATTTTGTAACCCTATATCTATCGCTAACCTGCCGTTATTAGCACTAACACAAACAACACTAGTAAACTGAAAAGCTTTTTTCAATAAACTGTTCAAAGGCCACCGTCTTAAACTGCTACAATCTCTCTCAATGAACGGATTGTAGAATTTCAAAGAAAAAAACGACTTTCAAATATTGTGTTTTATTGTGAAATGTTGCAGCTTTTATAGTTTTTATATCGACCTCACGTTTTAACGGACTGATAAATGAAATGGCTGTAGAAATACGAGTGCATGCTTATCGTGACATATTATCTTCATATAATTGTATACAATATTCATTCAGGACATGATTCAATGAATAGACGATGCTAATTAAAATAAAGTCGGCGAATATTTGGATAAACAATCATCAATGGATTCACTGAAGCTTTAATTTTTTAACTCCCGATGTTTTTTAATGTTATATTTACGCTAGTGCTTCTTTAAATATAACAGTAAAATAGCGATTGCAAATTAATCCCAAATGATAGTAACATAATGATTTGTAACTTTCATTGACTTAACATTTTTCTGTATAATATTATAGACTCGCTGTCTTTTATATTACTTTCAGGCGTTTCCGGTCCCTTCGGATCCCTCGAGCGAGATTCCCCCATCATCTGATCCTGGGCAGCCAGATCCCGGCTACCCCTGTCCTTTTTCTCAACTGCAGCGGGATAAAATGATTCAACTAGAAATGGCTCTTGCAGGGGTGGGTCTTTTGTCCCAATTATTTTTTTCATGCACGAGTCGAACTGTAAGTTGACCTTTTATTATGCTCACAGATAAATGTTGTGGTTTATGGTAACTTCTTTTAAGTAGCCCAAGGTAGACTGTTTTATGCGGACGGCAGTTGACTACCGGCATACGTTATGATTGCGCACACGATTTAGAAAGCTAATCCAAAAAAGTGTAAAATATGTCCTTGGTAGATAAATCAGTAATTTAAGCGTCCCAATATATATTTAAAATGTAATTAAAGTTGCTTGAGAGCATAATTATTAGTCAAGAAACATTATGAATATGCTTATTGTATAAATTAGTACTAGTGTGAAATGAATTATTGTGAGAGCAAAAATAGTAGGCCTATTATAATTACTAAAAATATCTATATATCCTCCATACTTAAGTTAAATCAAAACTTAACAAACTAATAAACGTTTAAGAAATTACTATCAAGTAACAAAAGTAATAAACGGTGAATAATAATGAATTGCTTGATCTTTTCATTTCATTAACCATATTGATGAGAGGTTCATTGACACAGCAATTTTTAAGCTATAACTTTATAGGTAATAAATATAAATATATATGGTTGTGTTTCAAATTCACAATATTTCCAGTTTTGACTTTTTAAAACACGTTAGATCTTACAACATTGTCTTTTTCATTTAAATATCTGAGTATTTTTTCACAACTTTTTATTTTCATGCAACAGTATAAGTCGTTCGTTGCAGCTAATAGAACTTTCTCACTTTATTGTTCAGGGACCTTTTACACGCTGTCCATAACTCATCAGTAGAAAATTAGTTCTAGCTGAAAACTAGAAAAACACAAATACTTCAAAACATCTTCTTGAATAACTTTCCGTTTCCTAATTAATTATACCAAAAATAATCTTCAGCTGTTTATTTAAATGTTGATTAACTTATCGATTATTGCTATTTAATTTACTCATTTTCATTAATTTGTTTAAATTTTATTGTCTATTATAGCTTAGTGTCAGTTTAATGATGAAAATTCTTGATTTTATCAAAGTTACAGTTAAATTTAACTAAATTCTTGTTTCTATCAGACAAACTTCACAGGACAACAGTCATCGCTGGGTTGTCTACCTATAGATGGCGATATGTTACTGACTCCAGATCAGATTGACAACATGATCCTAAACAAGAAAAACTCACCGAAACGTGTAAAACGGCAACTACAAGCAGCAACGGACAATAAATGGGACTTTCCAATTAACTACCAAATCAATTCTTTATTCAGTAAGTAAATCATAATAAAATGATCTACTAAAACGTCTGCAGTAAATTATTAATGTAAGTTATTGCTAAGAAAACTTCATTTTAAGATGCTGAGGTATAGGCCTACTAATAAGCAAAGCTTGTTTAGTGCATGATGATCTAAAAGTATTTTGCTTGTTCAGGTTTAAAGCAGACACATCAAAAATTAAAAAGTGTAAGATGTATACTATAGGTTTAACAACAAAGTATATATAAAATCAAAATTTTCTGATAGTTGAGAGGATTCCTTTCAATTATCAGAACATCGTATAACATCGCTAGCATTAATAGCTTCGATCCTATAATAACTTATAATCAATTATAAGGAGGACATGCCACAAAATATGTAATAACTAAACGTCATTACAGACAGTATAATTTTGTTTTTACTAGTAACCATATTCAAATTAAGATTCATCATATGCCTGCAGTACTTTTAAGCAACAAATGTTGTGAAATATTCACAACACTGAATACTTCAATACTGAATACAAATAATACTTTTCTACTATTCGCTTTTTTATGATTCTTATGTTTTACTATAACTGTAATATTAATATATGAATATACATGAATATACAGATGCTACGAGTTCTGGTATGATAAGAGCTGCAGTGAAGCATTGGGAGGAAGAGACTTGCATCACGTTCAGTGAAATTGTATCAGACAGTGACATCCCACCTTTTCCTAATCCCTACATTGAATTTGTTCTTTACGGGTGAGATTCTTAAGTATTAAGGAGCTTTTTTCCTAACCCTAACGGGTGGTGGGGTGGGAGGTTAGGGTTAAGGTTAGGGAAAATAGAGAAAATTGCTTTTTTCTGTTAATATTTCGTTAATTTCAGTGTTGAGAAAATTGTTAACATTGTTAGAAATTTCAGATTAAATTAGTTTATTAAATGGATACAGTTTGGTGTGTCACTTAAATTGTAATATTTGTGCATATCTTTATTAATTATAGCAATTATTACGATACATGATGTGTACATTATTATACATCACTATTATTGCATTGACAATTGCATTGTATATTGACACAAATATATGAAATTTGAGTGTTATACATTTTTATTCTGTGGTAGACCTGTGTATTTAATAACTAACATAATTTTAATTTAATGAAGTATAATAATAAATTATAAATAAGGCATTGTCATAAATTCTTGTTGATTTTAAAAATGCGGATATGCAGCCTACACCAAAAATATATGTGGCATTTACTCATTTACCAGAACTCAATAAATTCATGAAGAATTTCAATTATGTTGACTCTTAAATAGGTAATAAAGTAGCAAAAATTTATCCTTGTCATTATCGCACAATGAAATGCATAGAATTTTCATATTTGTCTATGTTAATAAATCTATAAATTTTGGTTGTTTTTTAGCACGACGTGCGCATCGTACATCGGTCGTAGCCTATTAATGTACCCCCAGCCTGTATTCATCTCGCCCGCGTGCTCTATGAATGTGAGTATCGGCTCAATCTGCTCAATTGCATTTATTTAAAGTAGCCTGCCGCGCTATTCATACTGCCTGTCATTTATGAATGAGTTGATTTATAAATGAGATGGCTTATAATTGGATCGGCCTGTTGTAGTAAATAATTATGAACTCAACTTTTTTCAAGCCACAATAACATTTGTGGCGGCGTCGCCTTTAACAGAAATATTATGACGAATACAAGTGTTGACAGGTTCAAAGAAATATCATAGAGATAGCAGCAGACGACAGAGTTTTATAAATTTATAAAAATTAGTTTAGACTTCAAGTGGTAATAAATTGCTACTTCATTTAGTGACACGCACACGACAATGCAATCATATGAATTTTGTTAAATAGAGCTATTTGAAAACTGAAATCATACTGTAAGCTTTTATTTGATGGCATTTCTGATGGCATTTCTGCATTTTTGCGTGTAAGGCATTAATATAATGTAGCTTAGTATATTCAATACATATAAATTCTATTGAAATCAATGGTAAATTACCAAAAGTTAGTGATAATTAGATTCTCAGTGACCTTCAGAACATCAAAGCTAACATCATCATCCCACAGCATAATATATCACTGAACAGCTTCTGTACATTTCCTTAGTCATCATTTGGTAATAATAAACAACTAAATTACAAGTGCAATAGTCAACCTTATAATAGTTAGTAGTTAATGACTTACAGTTAATAGTTAATAGTTAAAAAAACATAATAACAATATAAGATAACATTAGTTAAGTGCACACGTTATCAAATGTCATTTTAGCGAGGAGCCCTGGCTCATGAGATTGGTCATGTTATTGGGCTCTGGCATGAACATCAGAGATCAGACAGAGAGGCTTTCATACGTATACTTGATCAAAACATTGGGCCCCAGTACGACGCATGGCAAGTCCTCCCAGTGGGCAACACACGCAATGTTGTACCATACAACTACGCTTCTCTGATGCACTACAATCCCTGGGTTAGTGTTAGGTCTCAAATAGAATTTTTCAGTAGTTGAACTGTTTATATTTCACATTTTTTGTTTTTTTTATGACTAATGTTGGAGCATAAATTCTTTTTATATTGTTAATAGGAGACATTGTCTTCAATGTTCTGTACAGGCCTTTGCTTACAATTTATCGACCATGACGATTCAGCCATTAGATATGATGTATATTGGTTCAATGGGACAAAAATTTGCTCTGGCTTTTTCTGACTCCGCTGCTTCTAATCTCGAATATTGTCAAGGTTGAATTTAGTTATTAGTTATTTACTTAAGATTAACATGTGCTTAAATTAATCATCATTTATAATCATTAAATTTATGATAAAAATCTGAAAGCTAAGAACTTCGATTTATAGAACTTAGATACTGCATGAAGAGCAATTTACTGGAATATCATGAATTTAATTATTTTCAATGTCTTAGGTATATGCAAGACGCCACTAAGTAAAGCTTGCCAGAACAGAGGTTACCAGGATCCAAAGAATTGCAATCGATGTCGCTGCTCTGATGGATTTTCTGGCGATTTCTGTGACACTCTAATTCCATCTTCAGGTATTATATCCTCCCGCATATTAGTTCTCAATATTATATTAATTTTTTGGGATGGCTATTTTTATTTAATTTCAGTCATTAGACTTTGGTCTTAATTCTCTTAGTCTGATTTAGCTTGAAGATCTGGTAACTTGAGTAAATGAGATGATAAGTGATCTTAAACTGCATGGTATATTTTAAAATGACATAATTGATTGATTAATTGATCAAGTAATTGCTTGATAATTAATTACATATATTATCGAAAGTATCAAGTTAGGAGCATTAAGTTAGGATTTAATCAAAGGGGTTTCACATATGAAATTATTTGACGACATTTTTTATTGCGTTTTATTACGTTTTTTACATGTTTTCTATTGCTTTTTTTATTCATATATATTTTTTTGATGACGTTCTTTTAGCCGGTTGTGGTGGCAACATTCAACTTTCATCTGGTCAGTTGATGACGATATCTAGTCCTGGCTACGATCAAAATATTCCGTATCCAGACAACACAACATGCATTTGGCTTTTTACGGTATTACGTAGTTACGTTGTATTATAATTTAAATTTTTACTTTTTTACTATTTAAACTCTTAATATGCTTTTCTCAATTATCTATATTATAGAAACTTCAATTTTGATGATAATGTCTTAATTCTGATACGCTGATAAACTACCATTTTAACTTTCAGTGTTATAAAATTTGTCCTATAAAGTGTTATAAAGATTTATTTATAGTAGGCTAAATTGGCTAAAGTTTTATTTATTTTTGATTTAGTCAGTTTCGTTTACATTCAATATCATTTTACAGTGTCATATTAACCCAGTGCAAAATTTTCTTTTGACCTTAGTAGTCTTTATCTGTTCATATTATCAAATAATAGATAAATCTTAAAAAATCTTTAGGGGCTCCTAAAATAAATTGAAGGACCCTTTATAGCTTGGGGATCTTGGACAAGTGCTCCATTTACCTTTGCATAAAAATAGCACCGCTTATTTATATAGTAGACGATTTCACGGAAAAGAATTTTTTTGTCTTTATCAGGCAGATGCGGGCCAGGTTATTGCATTAGACATGCGTAATTTTGACTTTGGAATGTACTGCGAATCTAGTCTCTGCTTTCATTGGCTAGAAGTCAGATCTGATGCTGACCTATCGTTAACTGGCAGAAGGTTCATCGCAAACAACATTTATTAATTATTAGTTAATAAATTTTGGTATATTCTAGTCTCCGATATATTCCAGTATATAAATGTATATGTATAGTTTAATATATGTATAATCTAACTGTTGTTTGCACACATTTCTGCAATCGTATAATTAATATTAAATATTCGATATCTAATAATATGCAAGTATAAAAGTTGTGTTTATTCACAAATTTAGTATATCATTTGATAACTTTGTTGAAAATATACAGCAATCAATATCCTTCATTGTTATACCAGCTATATTCTATTATTTTTATACAGCAATAATATTATTTTTATTGTAAATCGTAGATACTGCTGCTCAAAGAATGACAACCGAGTGTTTACGAACAGATCTCTTGTTTATTCAAATTCATCTCAAATGATGATTCTATTCCAGTCGGAAAATACTGTTCCAGTTTATCCCTCGTGGGGTAAAAGGGGCTTCAAAGCAAAAATATCGTCTTGTGAGTAGCTTATAAAATACATTATTTCTTAATAAATTAATTTAAGGTTTTAGCTTATCCTTATAGAAAAGTAATTTAAAGAATAGTCATTTAGGAAGTGAAGTCAAAATAATGTGAAATTCTTGTTTTGCAGCAATCACAATGTGGTTTCTACTATCCAATTAAATTGACGCATTATATGTTCGCTTGTAAAGTATATCTTCTTAAGCAATCTTATCTCTGATAAAATCTGCTCAAATCTAGAACTTAGCATCAAGGTCAAAAGCTGTATATTACGTTTTAGCTAATCCTCCTCCACCAAGTCAGATCGATGTTGTCTTTGTTGTTGAGTCTTCTGAAAGTGTTTTTCTCGTCAACTGGGTTCTGTTAAAAGACTTTGTGAAGTCTCTCATTGCAATGTATGAAATTGGACCGAACGCATGTCGTTTTGCATTTGTGTCTTTCAGTGAAACGGGAACTGTTGAATTTGATCTCAACACTTATGGAGATATGGAATCAATAGGTTTTTATGCTTTTAGTTTTGCATAAGTTTTTGATATAAACTACAAAGAAAAAAATATCACAAGAGATAAGAGTTCAACATTTTACAATTATTAGCCATTGTCAAGTGAACCTATGTCTATGTCTTGTATATTATTCTCAAGAAGTTTTTTCTTTCAATTTTATTCATTGTTTATTTTCAGAGCTGTGATTTTTGTTAATTTGTACACAATTGGTTCTTGTATTAATTATAGATATTAGTTTGTTGGTGCTAGTTTAAATTCTTAAATGCGAATCTAAGAATTTAGACATCTGACTATTTTAACAGTATGTATCAACACTTAATTTGAATGCCCATATTATAAAATATTTTTAAATTGACACTTTTTTTAGCCTTAAGAATATAGAAATTTAACTAATCAGATTAAATTGAATAATTTGCAGGCCTAGCAATTGACGCAATACAGTTTTATGCCGGAGGCAGTAACACAGCCGATGGTTTAACCGCAGCTCGAAGTGCCTTCCCTGCTTTAACAAGTCGACCCGGTGTACCGAAACTTTGCATTCTATTCACTGACGGTGTAATGGATATACAGGCATCAGATACTGCATCAGCGGCCGCAGCATTAAGAAGCGATGGAGTGCAAATTCTCGCAGTTGGTATTACTAATAAGGTCAACTTTATGCAACTCGTAAATATTACGAATGACTATAGGATGGTTTTGTCATTTGAAAACTTTGTCGTTCTCACGCAGCAGATATCTAGAGTGAATCAGTTTATTCAGACTGTAATGGGGAAGACTGGCATCCCGCCAGGTTTGTTTTAAAACATAGGAGTTTTTATGAGAATTGCTTTGAAATATCTAAATAAAGAAAATGGATAAAATATGATAAATATTTGTTTAGTTCGCAAGTACAATTATTTTGTGATAGTTGAATTTATTGAGAAGAGAATCTTGTAGTCATTTTTATTTCCTAGAATTTCTAATTTCAATAAATTTCATATCTTACATTTGGGTTTCAATATTAATTCACTTTGTTAATGCTTAGCTAATAAAGCATTAACAAAATGATCTCTTTATTGGTTAGTATATTATCATAATAGTACGTAGTCAGTGCTCAATAATATTAATAAGTTGAATTATAATTCTGCTACTTTTTGCAGAAATTTAAAATAATTTGCTGAATTTTAACTGAAGCCAATAATATAATTAGACTGACGATTTTATTCGTGGTTATATTATAAGTTAGTCACCTTTATTTACGTCTTACTTCATCAGTTGAAGCTGATACGAGTGCGCCAAGTGACTCTGTGCTAGGTTGGACGTGTGACTTTGAAAACGATATGGTTCCTTTTTGCGGAATGATATTATCGCCAGCCGGTAAATTCAACTGGACTCGGTATCGGGGCAAAACACCGTCGCTACTTACTGGCCCAAGCGCGGCACAATCCGGATCATGGTTTATTTATATTGAAGCTAGTGCACCGCGTGTCTTAGGAGACAAGGCAATGTAAGTGGAAAAATAATTGAATCAAATTTTCTCTAAAAACAATTTATCAAGAAAATAAGCTTATTCTCTATTCATCCATTCTGTCAGCAGATTTTGATTTATTTTGTGCACCCATGGGGATCTTTTATACATCGTAACCACTTTGAGTTCAGATAGGGGCACTCATAGATTTTATTGAATGTGCGATGAATACACTAGCAGTAATATTTATGATATTTAATTATATTAGATATGTTAATCAGATTATTTGATGATGACAATGAAAATATATTTGCTTTTGTACAGTATCTTTACACCCGCTATATTGTCCGGAGCCAAATACTGTTTACAGTTCTACTACAGCATGTACGGCTATCACATAAATCAACTGCTCGTATGCATCGCTACTAACTCAAAAGTATCTACTCGTGTCATCTGGCAAATGACCGGACAACAAGGACCAAATTGGCTGCTGGCTAAATTAAACGTCACCCTTGCTGCACAAGAACAGGTAAATTCATAAACATTCGTCGACTTTCACAAATGTTTTTGCAATTACTATGAATTTTAAGTTCAAATGATTACGGTAAATTATTGCAATTAGGTAATTTGAGTGATATATTTGTTACAATGTATAGTAGTTTGATTATTTATAACCATATTTCTCGATGTTTAATTTTTCAGATTCAATTCACAGGAATTACTGGAGATGGATATTCAGGGGACATTGCAGTTGATAATATTCGTTTGATAAGAGACACATGTTCATAAGATCTACTGAAAATGTTCACTAGTATAGTCAATCATACGAGTAATTTAATGTTGTATCGCTATATCTTCAGTCAGATGACAGAAAGAGTTCTATTGTCCTAATTTTATATAGACTACTAATACAACGAGAAATATTCCGGTTGTAAAACTAATAGTTCAGTATTATAATAATGAGCTGGCTCATATAAATATAATTTACTGTAAGTATTAACACTGCGAGTAATGCTCATGTAGAGATGCAGGATGAGATATTTTGTTAAATATTTCTAATGAAATTAGAGTTCTATTTGTACTGGCACTTCTGTTGCCAGAAAGTAATTACTTGAATTGTCAAAGAAGAAGCCTAGAATGTAATTATAAACATTCGCATATTACAAGTCTTGCAAGTCTTCAGTGATTATATTTATGTTGTATGTCAAATACAAGTTATGTATATATATATATAGAATATTACTGTACAGCAATAGATCATTTTTATTTATAAACTGCAGTTCTTATGACAATTTTTGATTTTGAATTTATGTAACTACCAATCAACGACAATAGCATACATTGTAAATGGAACGAATCCCAGTTTCTGGTCTAGTCATTATAGGCGAAGTATGCTTTTAAAATTTTATCTAGATTAATCAAAGTAGTAGATAAGTAGAAAATACTCAAAATAAGAAAGATTGCCTGTATTGCATTTATGAGAAGAGTTATAGTTGGCGTGCATCACCATTTTTAAAGTGTTATCTCCTAATATGACTTTGTTGATATTACCACTCCTGTCAATATTTGACCAATTATTAAAGAGTTAATAAACTTTTTAACTATTTTAAAATATATTTATATAACTTATACCGTATTTATGGCTAACAAACTGAAAATAGAGGTGTTTATGACTCAATGTAAGTAATTAAGGTATTATGCATATTTTCGTTTAAGTATGTTAATTGTGTACAGTGTATGTTGCAATTACTTTGAATAACATGTACAAATGACTCGAGTCTATTTTGACTTTTGGTTTTTGTAAGTATTAACTATTTTGTAAAATTTATTTGTAAGAAAATAATCTTTATTCTACTTATTTGTAATTATAGTTATTCTCTACTTGTTAATTTTAGCAATAATCGACCATTAGACAAGAATGTTCAGAGTTTATTCGTAGAACTGTTTTAAATAATGACTACTGGTCATTATTTGTAGAATAACTACTATTCAATTTATACTGGTGATTAGTTCGGGTCAATCGAATGTAAATTGTATTAAAGTTGTTATTGAACTAAATTGCGCGCTTTTTATTGCCAGGAATGAGTGTAGATTCTCCACAATATAGACTTTTCAGTATCGGAGTTTTATAAAAATAGCGAATTGTAAATGTTTATAAATAAATCAGATATATATGCTAAATTAAAAAAGTAAAGATGAAGGAAAAGAATGCAATAGTATTTCTTTCCCAGCCAAAAAAACACAAAACCAATGAAGTAGCATTCAAGTTACAGTAAAAAATTAGTAAATATTGACAAATTTAACCCCCCCCCCTTGTTGTTAAATTTTCTGTATTCTGCCACTACAAGTGAATTATAAGAAGCAACAATTATAGTCAATCATTACCAGAAACAATAAAATCTACAGCAATAGTCTTATATCATATTTAAAGTCCTTATTCTAAACCGAATTCAAGTGTAATTAATTCTACTATAAACTTAAATCTAAACTAGTAGGAGTTTAAATGTCTAAAAGCAACTCTGGTTTTAGCCGAGAGTATTTATAGCTGCTAAAAGTGCATCCATGTCATATAAACTGTCCGTATCATCAAGTGTCCATAGCTCTCTGAAATATCATAAAAACTTTTTTAAAAAATAACTTCTTATCTGACTATTATCGCCCTGCGTCTGCGTTAAATATACTATCTAGAAATGAAGATGGCTACAGGATATAGCAAAGTAGTAATGGTTATTTTACTAAGTAATAGTTATGACAACAAAATTATAATAATAAAGAAAAATAATAAAGATTCAGTCAACTGTTTATTTCTCATTTTCTAAATCATACTTCATCTCTCTCTGTCTCTCAAACATTTAGTATCTGAGCCTTTCTTGATTGCCTAGATTATACTAATATTTACATACCGTTAAAAGTTAAAAATCTGTCAGAAATGTACAATATTTAAATAAAAAAATTGAGTTACTAACCTGAATAATTTCATAACTTTGACAGATTCTTCAAACTCGTTCGCCTTGTGACGAGCAACGCTTATAATCTAAAATCATAACAATAGAAACTTCTGTCCCCACAAGTTAAATAATAAAAATCAAACATATAAATAAATAAAAGATATATTTAAACTTAAAATCGTTTTAAACAACACCTTTATAATGTCTGTGAATCAAGTTTCAAGTTTAACAGAATTGAGGATTAAGATTAGTGGTTAAACAGAACTTAAAACTTAAGCCGAGACAAGTTCAACAAAACTTAGAACTTGAGTTGAGTCAAGTTAAACAGAACTTAGGGTTAGGATTCAGGCACAAACCTCATCAGGAATATGAGCGAGCCTCGCTGCATTAAACCCGTAACTCTTGGGACAAGCGCCCGACGCAAATTTATAGAGAAAAGTTATCGTTTCTTGACTCGGATCATCATCACTCTCATTCTCAACCATACACAACTGAATCAATTATTTACTAAACTTATTAATTCGCGCTCAAAAAGATAATCATTTGAAATAAAACTGAATTTCTGTCAACTGAATTTTTATTTCAAAGACTTGTTTGAACTATTATTGTTATAATAATAAATACCTGTAATTTAGAAACAAAAGAAAACGTCACAATGATTTAAAAGCTGTGCTTTGCAGGATTGGCTACGTCTTTTTCATATGCGCAATCAAAAGTTACGAGATAATTTCAATGAAAGCTTGTGATGCTAATATTAGTCGATTAACAACTCATTTTAACATAAACGAAAAGTTTCATAAATAACAAGAAATCAAAATACAAGATCAATTAATTTATCTGCCAACAAAACAACTTTTATCTTTGTATTTTTACTATGATCTACAAAACACTTTAACAAATCAAATCATCTATCCGTAATATTTACTTTATAGTTGATAAAGTACGTTAAAAAAAGGTAGCCATAGTCTGACTTACCATATGACCTAGTCTAACGTTTTTATCGTTTGAGAATTCTTCAACTAGTGAATGGTAGTGCGTGGAGAAGAGAGTACGACATCTAACATTCTCTGATAATTCTTTAACAACAGCGCAAGCTATAGCGTTGCCATCATAAGTAGCCGTTCCTCGTCCTATTTATAACAAAAAAATTGCAAAAAATAGCGCAAAGAACTAGAAATAGATGATGTAATAAACTACTCAACAAAATCTATGCGCAGTGTTAAAGAGCAGAAGCAATTGATAGAGATTCACGAATATTTTATGAAAATGACTGTTTTATGAGAATTTAATAAAACAGTTTCTAACCCAGTTCATCTAATAGAACCAATGAATGACGCGTTGCATGTTGTAAGATGGATGCTGTTTCACTTAGCTCAACAAAAAAGGTGCTTTCACCTAAATCGCAACGAAACTAAAACTTGCAGAAAAGCGGACAACAAAAAATAACTAAATATAACATAGCAAGTAACACAGCAAAAACAATGAAAATAATAATATATATTGTTTATTTGCATAAAGCGTGCAGATATATTATAATATACAAACAAATAATAAATAATACAATCATAAATAATTATAATAATATGTATTGCCTGCAATGACAAATCATAGCAACCTGAAAAATCTATCTCAACTATTAACTCTTAGTGTTAGGGTTGGAACCAGAATTATGGATACGTTTAGGGTTATTTTGGTTTAATAGATCAATTTCGGACACAGATTTCTTGGGTACCATATTCAGTGGAGGGGGGGATGATTTATCAGGGAACCATTGCATCTTTACGTTACAATAGACAATGCTTGGATAAAGCAGGAGACAGAAAAAAATACTATAATCTCTAGCTCTAGTACTAAGATAATCCCCAAATGAATTTCAGGAAACTCAAAAAAAAATACGAATTATTAATCAAGTATTAAATTACTATATGAGATAAATCCTAACTGATAAAACTTTACATTGTTTTTTTGGGTTAATGTAAACATACCGGACATGATTCTGTCTGTAGCACCGAGACGCGTAAAAACACGATCAACTAAAGTTAGAGTACATTTTTCTGCTGGAACATAACAACCCTAAAACAAAACAAAAATCTAAACAATTCCCTACGATAAGTTCATACACATAACATCAAATTTAAATACTATCATTAAATATCAACTTAACAAAAGAGTACTGAAATCATACGCAATAATTAAGCTCAAATGCAAGAAGCAGATCCAAATTATTATCATTATATTTCTTTATTCGTCATAAATAGACAGAAAATATAACATAATCGAAATCAAATTAGCGCAAATAATTAAAAAAGGTTCAAAAATAGAAAAATGTAACACTACGTCTTGTTAAATATAATATTAAATTAACTGATAATATCATCTATTATTATTTGAGATTATATCATCTCCATTATCATAATGTAAAATAAATAAAAACAACTCATCAAAACAATTCCGTAATGTAAGTAAATAATTTAAAATCTTTTAAAATAATTCGGCAAAAATAAGACTGTTTCTACCAATTGCGCCAGGACAGTTAGAAGTCCAACTTGACGCATGAGAGTTGACTTCCCTCCCATGTTTGGACCGGTCACCAGCACAACCCTGGCACCATTAGCATCTTCATCAGAGTCCTACGGGTATTTACCAAAACTTCGATTAAAATATTCATCGCATTGGTATCCATTAAATTAACTATTAAGTTTACATATACATTATATATAACATACATCTATATATATAAACATATATACTATACATATGTCTACTATACTATACCTACCATACATAGATATTATATATAACTTGCATCTTCATACATATACATATATACTATGCATATGTCTACTATGCTATATCTACTAAAAATGTACATTATATATAACTTGCAGTGTATGTCTGAATGAACTATATATTTGAAATTTAAAAAATCTATGCGATATTTATCTAAGTTTCTTCAGTCCTTTACAATAGTCATATTCGACATTACAGCTATTATATCAAAAAATAACGTTTAACCGGATATTTGACTGAATAGTAAGATTATATGTAGACCTGGTATGTTCCAATGACAGTATCGTTGGGGATATAGTCTCCGCCTCCAAATGTTCGAGTGACACACGGATGCCTTCCATCTCTTATATCAATGAATGGCTGAAAGAAATAGAATCATATACAAATTTGATCTTTACTAGAAGCTTCCATAAGGCAAGAAGTAAATGAAAGTCAAAGATTACAACAATGAGTGTCATTGCTAAATCTATCTTTTGTTTATCAAATATATAAATAAGTATTATATCACTTATATTATTTATAATATTGGATACTTTTGGCTTGTACTTTTTAAAATATGCGTTAAAAAAGTCGATTCTATATTATGATCTATTGCATCTAGATAATAAAATGAACTTTCAACAATTCCAAATTTCTAAAACAACGCGATTTTGCACAACAACTGACCTATTAAAATCAATACTATTATAATAAATATATTAGTATTATTTACATTTACTAATATTTTGCATTAATAGTATTATTCCCAGCTGTGCATTTTACTTACAACTAAAAATATAAAATCGCATAAGGAATAACCTGTACATCTCCACCAGTAAGAATGAACTGAGGCCGACACATGCATCCGTCTGCATTACGTGTATAGTGGGCCAAGCTGAGAAGAACATCTAACACTGAAAGACATTGAATAGCCTTGTCCCATAAATTGTAACTGTAATACAACACGATATATCAATATAATAAAGGATGAATACTTATTAAGGTTAATAACAACCTAAATGTTGCTAAATGTTGTTAAGTCTACAAATAATGTCTATGGATATATAGTTGAAAATATGCGTAGTTAAATTACACATCAAGCTAAAGAATGAAATAGTGTGTAAAGACATTTTTTATTTCAACAGGTTTTAAATTGATTTTTACATTTTGGAAAACAAGTAGCATTGTTAGTAGGGTACATCTAAATTCGATTCTTAAATTTCAAACAGTTCACAAGAAATTGTACAAGGTAGCAATTTACATTTAACGAACGATTAACATTGCCAGTAGACTACATCTAAATTAGAGTCGTAAATTTTAAACAGTTCAATTTGTACAAGCTATCTATAAAATATAAATACAAAATATAAGCAAATGTAATGGTATTCCAATACATACTGTTTATCGAACTGATTAAAAATGCATCGCATTGTGTCTTTTTGCGCGGCATCTCTTCTCTCCTCAGCGTTAACAAGTCGCGCAAACATGTTTTTGATGTCGTCAGTGTGGTATCTACGGAAACCCTTACGTTGCGATGTTACTTCGTACGAATCCGGTACGTACTTAATAGCGCTATCTGGCACTTCCATTTGAAACCGGTTTCTACCGGTTCCCCAGTACACGAGGCTCTTAAAAGAAACGGTGATTATAATTATTGATAACTTACGTTGTGAATTTAAGTTACGTTATGAATATTATAACTTGCGAGTCATTTAGTAGCTATCGAATTTAGCCAAGTACTGTAGTAAAACTGAAATGAAAAGGTGCTGAATTTTGCCAATTAAAGACTTTATATATAAATTTACTGAGTATAAATATTATTTACATAAGACACTGTAATATGTTGTACCTTGCTGCGGAGCACTTTTTTCTGTTCTTCTAGAAAGTTATTGAGTTCATTTGTGATGTCATCGATGTCCTTTATGGCGAGATCAAATTTAGGATTTACGCCTAAAAAACAACAAAAGTGGTCGTTCTTTCAAAGGCATTCATTTTAGCAGAAAAACACGCACCATTTATTTCTATTATTCCTTCTATTTATAAGATATAATAATAATGCATAAATAAATAATTACAAATAAATAAAATAGATAAATTAAATAATAAAAATGTGCCGACCGCTGGAGGGCTTAATAACCCCGGCTGATTTAGCCTTCTGATGATCAAAAGCTTTCTGAAAGAAAAAATAGAACGTTTTATACCAAAGTATCAAATTTTATACAAAGCCAATATAACCAGTGATACAGATTTAAAATATTTAATTATAAAATACTCCAATGAATAGAAGACAAAATCAAATATGATGTAAATGTTGCGAAATGGGTGATAAGTGAACAGTTTACAAAAAGATTATAGCTATTATCAAGCATATAAAGATGGAATCAATAGAATTTAAGCATTAAATTTCACGATACTTGAATCTCATTGATGAATTATAATATATTCTTGTTCCCTTATTTTCATAACAAAAAAAATGAATTTAAATTACTGAAATGTAAATTCTAAATTACATCAAAGAAGCCGAGTGGCTTGGAAAGATCTGGAAAACCGCGCTCAGACGTCAGATCAGACGATAGCAAGAGATTCTTCAGCAAGTCTGATCTAAAACGAAAATATTAGAAATTTGTATTACATTACTTTATTAATGTCACAAATTTATGATAAAATTAATGTCACATCAGCATAAAATACTATAATTAACGTCACATACAATGATTCAGACTATATAATGTCGGTATATTGTCAATCATCCTATAACAAGAGTAACTAATATTCACTTGAAGTCTGAAGACTGCTGTGAAAGTTTTTTGATGAGATTCATTGAAGTTCTGAATCCCTCCAACGCTGTCAGAAAGTCATCGATCTTTCGTTTACTACAAATAAGCAGATTTAAAAAGAAAACCCATTTATTGTAAAAAATCCATTACTTTTATACCTTATATATTTTTTCTTTCTCCACGAGTAATTTCCATATTGAAACCATCTGAACTCGTGGATATTAATGCTAATTAATTTCCGTGAGTAATTTCAATATCATTATATTGCAATATAATATTTCAAAGTCTTTACATCATGATAACTGCATTTAAAATTAATACATCAAAGAAAACATTCGCGTACGAAATGAATACATCTAAGTATTCATTTATGTATTTGAGAGTTATAATTTTAGAAAGAAATTATCACTGTAACGCGCAAAGTTGCGATGTAAAAGAAGCGCGCAAGACATAAAGGATAAACTTATCAAAACCAAACCTGTACACGACGTCTTCAAAGAAGATAGCACGACTATCCGGATGATTCTGACTTCTCTGAGCTGAACCCAAAGTGTGAATTCTTAGAAAAAAGTTAAAAAACAACAAAATATAATACGCTATTACAACACACTCGAGTTTCCTATTTGAACAACGGGTGACCAGCTTAGATAGGATTTTTCTCTTCTTCCGGTAGACTGTTTATATTTTCTTCGTGTTTTAAATGGCGCGAAATATTGTGAAAATATACACTACTCCAACGTGCAGAAATCTGCATTAATATCAACAAATAATACCATAAACTATTGAATAAAAGTCTCTAAAATGTCCTAGTAAGACTCAAATTCGCTGACTTGCTAAGAAGTCGCTCGAGATCTGGTAGTTTGCGCAGCAGTTCGGTGACGTTACTAACGCTGTCCGTGCCAGCAGTCATGAGATCCTCAATGGCGTCCAATCTCGCGTTGATTCCAGTCACAGTGCAGAGTGGCGCACACAACCAGTGCATCAGTAGTCTCTTACCTATACAAATGATATACACAAGCGATATAAACGTTTAATCTTTAGATATGTAAAATACTGAATAGATAAAAATCTATCATCACAAAAGTATGAATTATTGAGCGCTACCAACCGAAAGGTGTGTTGCAATGCTGAAGACGTTCCAATAGCGTCCCTTCTGTCGTACCAGTGCTGCCATTTACAAGAATGTCAAGATTAGCTAACGTGATACCGTCTAGAACCTTGGTGAAATAACAAAATAATCAGTTTAACGTAAGAGAAAAATTAGTTACATTATCCCAATATTGTAATGATTTATCGTCATGGATTACAGTGTTGTATGATGTCTTAGAAATTGAGCTCTTTCCATTTAAGCATCTTACTAAAGGGTGCAGCAAGTTATAGTGAGCATTCTTGAGATTCAAACCTGAACCTTTAGTATCTGAAAACAACAAAAAAGGCCATATAAACAAAACTAGATATTTAAATCTGTAAAAGTTCACAAAATCACTTACTTGCTGCACCCTTTAATAAGATCCTTACATTTTTCCAGGTACATCTTAGGCATCGTTCACACGATACATTCTTATAATCCATATACTAAACTTAACTTATCTATTAACATTAAAGTTAACCATATGTTTTCTATCAATGGCCTGAGAGCTCTCTGATAAAGTACATCCCGAGTCTTCATTCATCTTATTGCCGTCATTCACAAGGTCCAGAGGAGCGTACACCTCAAAGTTACGCATCGATAGGAGCTCCTCGTCCAACTGACAGACTCTCAGGTACCAGATGATGGCCCCGAGGGAACTCAGACCTAACTCGTACCCCGCCGCTGGCTTCTGCATCATTGCATCGCCTGGAACCGGCAACAAAATATAAAGAGTCAAGATTTATACTACGGAAATATTATATTAAATAAATATAATGCTTTATACTTATGTAGATATTATGGTTTACACAAGGTAGCGTATATGTGCGTATATGTCTATACAATTTCAAAATGTAGCAAGTTTTTAATATCGAATTAAATCACACAAGTTATAATATTGAATAACCTTGCGTATGGAAGTTCAATACTATTTATACGTGCAACAAGTTTTCAATATTTAATTCAATCGCAGAAAGTGAAATACAAAATATCAATTAAAATAAATGTGAAAGCCTAAATAAATAAAATCTGCCCATTCTTAAAAATTCAACTAAACCCTCACCATCTTCTACCATTATTTTTAAACACTCCGGCCAGCATACGCCCCCCGCTGACTCCCCTTTCCCCTCAGCCTAAATAAATAAAATTTGCCCGTTCTTAAAAATTCAACTAAATCCTTACCATCTTCTACCATTATTTTTAAACACTCCGGCCAGCATACGCCCCCCGCTGACTCCCCTTTCCCCTCCCCTTCCTTCTCAACTAGGAAGTAGTCGGACTCAGCCAGGTTCTTGAGGGTCTTGCCTGCGTCCCAGAACTCAGTTCCACTGCGTAGACCTTCCTTGATGGCAGTCGACAGGTTACTTTTAATTATGGACTGAGTCGTGTCAGACTGTTTGCCTCGCTCAAAAAGAATCTGTTCAAACACACCAAATCTTGATTATATACTACATATATTAACAACCAACTGATATTATTATCTTTAGTGGCGCAGCGGGGAAATGCGGCTGCAGGGCTGGGAACATTTGGGACAGTTTACAAAAACAATTTTTAACTCTTAATGTTTTAACTTGTCAACTGAATTTTTATTGTTCAAACTATTAACCTTCTGTATTTATAAAAACATTACTACTTTTATTAAGTTGTCACCGATATTAAAAATATATAAAATGAATTTAATAATTTCACACGATAAGATTACAAGGGTGACTTACATGAGCGGGAGGGTAGTGAGATATGAGAGTACGTAGACGAGACCCGTGACGATCGTCTTCAAACTGACCGATCTAAAAACAAGAACAAACAGATCTTTCTTTTTCGCTATTTTCTGCTTAACGTCGTAGAATATAATCGATATTCTATGAATAGAAAACCAAGTCAAAGATGATGTCAACGTTACGATGCAAAGTCATAGATGATATTGTGAGTTGAAGAAACGGGTAATATTAAAAACTGCAATATGAAAGCTACGATGTATTACACTGCTTAATATTATCATTATTATTATTAATACTATTTTAATTACGCTATTATGGGCTTTGTTAACTTAAAACACGATATGATATACCAAAGAGTGTAATAAATCATTTTGCAAACTTACATAGAACTTGCTAATAGTCGTATCAACAAAACAGACTCCGTACAAGTTGCCCGAAGCTGCATCCATCTGATTCTAGAATGAAAACAAACGTCAAAATGAGGTTTTAACAAAATAAACACACAGTAAAATAAATATAAAATAAAATAAACGCACACTACTTTAACTCATTAAAGATATATTATTAGCGTAATTAACTCATTACTGTTATATTATTAACATTATATTATTAATAATAAATTATAAATTATCAACATTAAAGATATTTATTATCAACTCGATAAACTAACCCTTTCACAAATCGCGAGCAAAAAGTTACTACATCCGTCGCTAGTGTCGCCGTCTATAAAACTAAATCTCTTTGTTCCCTTCGATTGAATTGAGCAGATTTCCCTTCTGACGACTTTATCCAATTTGGTGCACCCACCGACCGCTTCATTTCAAAAACAAACATTAAAATCAATGGCTCCCGAAGAGCAAAAAATTTCTAACAAACGATAAAATCTAGCAATATTAAATAACAACGATAGATAATGTAATATTGATATTCAATTAATCCACCAGTGAGATGTAATTGTAAATCTTGCATAAGATACGTTTTAATGGATAAAAACAGATGCGTTAGAAACACGAAACGCCACAAGCATTCCACTAAAGCAGTCAGTTTCGATTAAGATAATTAAAAAAATAATTTTTCAGAGAAATGAGATAAAAACTAAGTTCATTAATCGATGCAGGAAAAAAAATAATTTAAAAAGAAGTTATTTACTTAACAAGAAATATTAGAAAAACTCAACATCAGAATTAGAGAACGAAATGTATACACAGAACGTTAAGTAAAAAAATCCCAGAGAGTACATCCTCAAATAATTCATTTCAACTAATTCTAAATAAGTGAAACAAGTATCCGTTTCTACTGCGCATATAAGACAGTGATAAAACTAAATTGTAACACCCACTTTCTTTGCAGCGTTTAGCCATCATGTCAGGTGTCTCAGTCTGTTCTATCCGCGCCACTTTGTACCCCTTCTGAATGAGAACATCCGAATATCGTCCGTACGCTATTTCGGGAAAACCGGAATGCGCAAATTCACCCTGTTGAACGAATTTACAACAAAACTATACAAAATAATAAAAACACGCAAATTAAATATAAAGACACACAAAAATAAAGCTGTTAATTGTTATCTAGATAAGAAATCATAGCGGAATTTATAATTAATAATCTGTAAAGTCTATATAGATTACAATATAGATTAATAATCCATACAAAAAAAAGAAGACAAACCCTCATAAAAATGAGGCCAAGTTCATTGACCGCAATAACAGCATCCATGTGAAAGAGTTCATAAAACTTGCCCATCTAAAATAGACAATGAAATCAGCGATAATACATGAAATAATTAGTCAGCCAGTAAGACAGTCACCTAGCAAGTCAGTCAATCAATCAGAGAGTCAATCAAGGAACTGAACGGTCAGTCAATCAGTGTATTGGCAATCAGCATATATATACAATCAACTCGTCACTCATCAATGCATTACTAAATCAAATCAGTCAATGCATTTATCAGAAAAATGAGACAAGATATCACAGTCAATATTAGAGAGTAAGTCGAATAAGCCAGTGTATCATCCAGACAGTCAGTCAATCGGTCAGTCAATCAGTACACCACTCAATCAGTCACTAGCCAACATAAAAACAACATTACATAAAAACAGCAAATGGTTCTCTTTATGAACTACGAAGAAAGCAACACGCAATTTTTATTTTCCTTTACCTTGAAAAAAAGAATCGTATCAAAATGATTCATCTTCATAATCCACCACTGATGATGCGCCTACAACGCAATAAATCGCTGTAAAGCAGAGAAAAATTACAAAACTTTGCCATGTATCGTTCATTTATAATATATATAACTACAGTGCTGTATTTTAAATTTATATAACTATATTTATAATAATACCATAACTATAAAATGTAAATTAATAATATATTTTTGTCAAGTCCAAGATCAAGTTCATTTCTCTCTAATTAAGTATAACGTAATTTAGTTATTAAGCTAATGATTATGCATTTACTTGTTTCATACTCTGCTGTTATTTGTGAATAAATTCAATTATTATTATTAATAACCAAAAAAATATTTTTATTTTGAAAAATACCTTTCCGCTACATCACCACAAAGACAGATTTTGTAGACAAAATCGTTTTAAATAGATTAAATTTTTTAATAAATTATTACTACAAAATAATCTATTTAAAACAAGCGTAAAAAACTGTTCAATTTCTGCAAGTTTACCCGTCCTACTAAGTTAATCTTAAAACCTACCGGAGTCTGTTTAGCTAGAAAGCTATCCGGTATATACAGTGTTCTAGGATCGTAATCGGGATCTGTACGAAGTCGCTTCTGTGCGTCACGCATCTTATTCGGTTGAAGGAAGTCATGATTGAGATGTGCAAAACTTTTATCATCCACCCCCCCATCACCCCCCCCACCACCACTCTGTACCTGCACATTTTACATATTTATCAATAGTGCAACGTCACATCAGCACAATACAGAAATCAACTGCAAAATAAGCTACTTAAAAATCAGCTATCCAGTATTAAAAAAGCTAATCAAAACTTCTAATTCGACATTTCTGCATAGTTTTAACTCGTCAAATTTCATTTAATTTTCTGGAAAAATCAATAGATAGAACCCTTAAGCCACAATCTACATGTAAAAATTAATAAATTTTATAAAAAAATTATAAAAAATAAATAAAATTAAGAAATTGTAAATAAATTAAGTAAAAATTACAAAGATGTTTCACTACATTCTAGAACAAATAAAAATAAGTATAAAATAAATTATATATATCAATGTGTCACTGACGCTGGTATCAAGAGCCAAAAATGATGCAAGTTTAGACTTTGTAGCGACACTGACAGGGGTGGAGCAAAGGGAAGACGATGCCCCCTGAGAAAGTTTCTTTCTCACCACAGCATTGGGTTTCATTACTTCTGTGCTTTTCTTATTTCTCT
>JAQIXG010000765.1:0-27801 GCA_034700105.1 Oconnorella tubifera
GAGAGAGAGAGAGAGAGAGAGAGAGAGCAAGGCAGACAATAAAAAGAAAATAATGTAAACATTTTTTTTTTAATAAAATAAAATCTACATTTTTAAAAAAAAAATAACCATTCAATATAATATCCAATAATAAACAACCTTAACTATTTATAGTAATTATGACATAATATTTTAAATTCTATCTAACATTTAATTGATCAAATATACAAGTATTTATTATCAAGCATCAAAATGTAATACAGAATTAGTCGGCATTATAGAAAACAAATAAAATAAATCAATTTCCACAATAGACTTAAATTTAAATCTATTGTAGTACAATATGATGAACATTAAATATTATATACAAAAATTATAAATGCAAAATATAATAAAAGTAAGAAATACAAGACGTTTGAAAGAATATGTAGGAAAACCAATAAACAAAGCAAAGAGTCATATTGCATATTGACAAGTCTATACAGACTAAATGAGACCAGTTTTGACTGATGTCAAGAGTTTTTATAATTTAACGATTTACATGAAATGTAATTAAGAAAGAAAACTTACTTGGAAATATTTCAGGATAGACTAAACTGTTAGGACAGAGAGGATAGCATCCAGAGTAAGCAGCCTCCAGCCTACAGTCGACATATATAGATAATATTAATATGATGACAATGTATAGTATATTTAATATATGTCATTATGAGAGATAGCATCCAGAGTAAGCAGCCTCCAGCCTACAGTCGACATATATAGATAACATTAATATGATGACAATGTATAGTATATTTAATATGTGTCATTATGCTTTTCTGCCTTATATTGTTGAATATAGAAGACCAATTGATGGGTGACATCAACTGATGCTGCTGGGTGTCACAAATCTGTCGATATCAATTTTGATCAGTGTTTGTTATTTTTAGCTATTTTCAACATATAGTATTTCTTATTATAATAAATAAAAAAGTGCGTCACAATTTACAAAATATAGATAGTACGATAGGATAATTAACAAAAAAAAACTTTATTTTATTTTCTTCGAGTCATTTGAGTATCTCTGTTTTTCTCTCTCTCTCTCTGCTTTTTTCACTTTCTCTCTCTTTCTCTCTCTCTCTCTCTCTCTTTCTCTCTCTCTCTTTCTCTCTCTTTCTCTCTCTCTAGCAAAGCTGACCAGCACTGAATTTTAATAAAATGGCCCTGTCAATTTATTTAATAACCCTAACCCTAACTAACTCTAAACTTAATCCTAACCCTAGCACTAACCCTTGCTTCAATCCTAAACCTAAATCCTAAACCCGTATTCTAACTCCAACCCTAAGAATTAACAGTCAGGGCCCATTTGTAAGGACGGTCTTGACAGATCAGACTGAATTTTTATCATACTGTCAAATCTAATCGTTATCGCTGATGCAGAGTGATTTATAATTACGAATGAACAGAACACTTGCAGATAATTTAGTTGCAAGACAAACTGTTTAAATGATCAGTGCAGCAGTGAGATGAGTTTTGAGAGCAAGTCTGCTATGAGAGAAAGGAAAGACTTATATTACATTAATCTATAAACATTACATCTTACATAGAGATGCCAAAGAATTCATGTACAGCAGTAGAGATGACAACATTGGCAGTACGTAGAATATCATAATACTTGTCTTTACTCTCAACATAGCCCCAGTGAATTATCTGTTGAGCAAGCTTATGCCTCGCTTCATCAAAACAAGCTACAACATACAATATGGCATTAATGCTTCTATTCTTTCATATTCTTAATATCTCAGTATATTTAATACTTAAGGCCATGAAGATGACTATGATGACCTTAGTCATCAAGGGAGGGTTCATTACTCCACTCAACCCTATGCCTCTAAGTCCTAGATCCTCCTCTAGCTATTACTTATATTTAATATTCTTCAATATTTATAGCTTACATCTACTAAAACTCTATCAGATGAATTATTATCTAAATTTAGATTATTATTTATCAACAGTTTTAACAAATAATATCAAGAGCATAAACTATAGTGCATATATTAAGAATATAAAATCTATATAGTAGATTGTAAGGGTATAAAATGCATTATACAGTAGTAGACATCAAGAGTAAAATATACACTATATATTTTCATTATGGCAAATGTCTACATAATATAAACTTAGTAATTTACAAACTCAAATGGTAGCAACTAAGATATTAATAAAACAATTAAAGTTAGTAAGTAATTAAAGATAATGTTTTCACGAAACAAATTAAACAAAGAATAAGAAAATTACAGATTTCAATAAATTCCTAATCAATCCGCTATTCAATTCAAATATAAAACTATTTTATAAATTACATTTGTTTACAATAACAATTGCATATACAGAAAGTTGATAGAATGTTCAACAAGAACTTACAGAGAACATCAGTGTAGGTCTGACCAAGTACAGAAAGGTTAAAGTTAAGACCAAGGTCCAATAGTGCGTACAATGTATTAAAGAATAATTCTGGATTCTTGTCATGTTCCCTAATTACAACAAAGCATGTTGGTCATTATATACATTGAAAAATATGCAATTATTTGTATGTAAGAAGACAGATTATAAAACTTTTTCTATACATTCTAGGTATCAACATAAGAACTAAAAGATAAAGAGGTGATACCTCTTTGCTTAAACAATATATTTACATGAAGATAACAAAAAAAAATACCATCTATGTGTCCACACAATGTGCAAGTCTGTTCTATGCTCAGTCACTGAGATGGGCTGTATAGCTGTACTATGAAGCTGCTGCTTCAAGTCACTGGTTCTACTGACAGCAGCACAATGTACATCTGTACCACTTATATGATGACTACTAGTATTACTCCGTAGAATTGGCTCTATGTATGACTTAGAGTCAATAAATGCCGACTCAGAGTCACTGCATAAATGTTCACTCGTCACTTTTGTCAAACCATGACTCAACTCTGCTTGATCACAATGCTCTTGATTGCTTGCCATACATTTATTTGCTGTCACATTGTGTTCAGATGATAAAGTTAGAGAAGGAAATTCAAGAGGAAAATAGATGACTTTACACTTAGGTCTAATGAGATCGGTTAAGCCTTTAGGTCTGTAGTCTGGCATTGTTTTAAAGAAATGGGAAATGTTAGATAGAAATGATTCCATGTTGAACATTGAGTTGAAAATAATATTGTCGGCAACCAAGCTACAATAATAAATAAATAAATACTAAGCCAATCACTGTAAATCTTTACTGAGCTGAATGCTCAATTGATTAATTGTTGCTTATAATATCGGTCATTTCAAAAAATATGAATAAAACAATAGTTTTTAATTACAGATAAGAATATATACTATGTAAATATATTGACATGTGTTCGATTACCAGTCAATATTTCTTTTCCAAAAATCTCTTTGTATTCTTTACTATCAATTATATCCCATTTATCTTTGAGGGCCACATTCTACATGCTAAAGGCAGCAATAATAATCAGTAGATCTATTGTGAATATTAAGTTTAATTGTAATACTAGAAACTGGTCGTAAGATTAAAGGACAGGTTTCTAGTTTTAATGCCATTTTGAATTTGCCTAATAAAATTCTTTAATCTCAATGTTAAAATCAACACAGGCCAGTATAGATGTTTTCCATAGATCAAAGCATCAACTATATGAACAATGACCATACGTATGCTGTTTTGTTCTTGATTCACTTATCATTCCATCTCATCACATTATCCAGCTTCTACTTGTCTCTGAACATTTACAAATGGCCACAGTCCTTTTTCATTCAAATTCGATTCAATATCAAAATGGCTGACGTACTTTTTTACAGTCCTTGTACGCTGTTCATGTTGGAAACAATAATGTCATCTTTTGTCCTATAGCAGCTAATGTAGTTCAAAGTTTCGTCTTAGCTTTATTGTTCTAAATGGATGTGATTATCAACTAATCTCAGCTCTCAGCTACAAACCGGCATAAGCTGTCAGACATTTGTATAATACCCGCCTGGGTGCTTGTTAATCCAAAGTCAGGGTATCTGACTGTCAGAGAGGTATTCATTTTGTTAGCAAATATAGAGTGTTGTCATTTGGTGCTATAGGCTAATAAACTCTGACAACGGCAGTCGTTCAAAACAAAGCTGGGTCAAAGCACAGTCCCATGATGTGGCTTACAAAGCTCTGGTGCTTCAGGCTACAGCATCACAACATCAGCAAATAGGCTGCAGCCTGTAACCTATCTGCGGATGCTTAATCAACAGATAGGCTAATTAGGCATTAGCATTAAGTCTTTAGACTACATTAGCATTAAGTCTTTAGACTATTTGCTGATGATTCTGCAGTCTATCTGCTGATGCTTAATTAGTACATAGGCTACATTATTTCCGAGTGTTTTAAAGCGCCATGGTCTTGATGTCCTTCCATCTACAATCGATCAGCTGATCAAAGCGTTCATTGTAACCAAGCTAACTTATGCTTCACCAGCGTGGTCTGGTTACTTTAGTGAGGCTGACTGGTCATCACTCCAATCTGTGCTTAGCAAAGATCACAAGTCAGGAGAGTCTCAATATATGCTTGATATACCTTGATCTTGCCAACTTCTGACTCGATCCTTTTTAAATAAACACTCTGTAACTGTCATCATTCTCTTTATCATCTTTTCACCCCCCCCCCCACAGAAATGATGCTTTCCAGTCATGTTGTCATAAAACTCATACTAAAGTCATCTAATTAGCCTGTGCTCTGTTTAAATTAACTTTATATTTGTTCTTTACTACTTGTTTAACTATAAGGTTTTCATATTATATTAAACTATTATAATGAATTGACAACGTAGACTCAAAACAATCTTCTAATTTCCAAAGAAAACTCTTATCCATGCGCCCTCCATAAGTGTCAGAAATTTGAATAACACCCGCCTGGGTGCCTGTTAACAATAGCATTGATTTCCAGGTTATAATATGCCTCTGTGAAAGTCCATACATGCAAATGCAACTCCAAAATTTTATCAAAACTTTAATTTTTTGATGGTTACATTGATATATAAAAGGCTATGCATTGATCTATAAAATGATCCTTTAAACTTAGAAGATTTGACTTAAAGTGTATTGTTTGTTACATGGTTCAACGTCATAATGCGCAGTAGTGGGCTAACTCAATTTAATTGTATATAATCTTATAGGAAAGTAGACTTATGATCTGTTGACGATCATAATCTATTGAAGAGCACTGAACAAGGCAAGATCAACTTTTATTAATAAACTTAAAAGGAGTGCAGTTAAATAAATTATTTACAAAAGACTGATGACATTATATACCAGGAGAGTATTTGGTTGTAGCCATACTGGAAGTCTCTGTGCTGTTGTTTTCTAACGGGATATATTAATTGATTCTCATGAAAGTAAATGACTTTCTTGTCAACTTGTTGTAGGTCTGGACGTAAGGCTATAAGTTCAGCAAGATTCAATACACAGCTACAGAACAATGTTCTGCAACACATAACAACAATCATATAAAGGTTTAAATAGGAATAGATATTATACGTGCTGCGGGTGTCATAACAATAAACTTAATTAACTAAACAATTATATTTAATGAATATAATAATTGTGCTCTAAATGAATGACAGACTTCACTTGAAAAGATTGCAAGATCTGGTAAACTATTGCAAAAAAGAGAGAAACTAACAACTAAGTAATTAACTAATTAGGCGAGTGAACAACTGCGTCACATATCAGTATGTAAGAAGTAAATAAATAAGAAAATAAGTTAATAATTACATAGCAAGTAAACAAATAATGAATCAGTTTGTAAGCACATAAGTAAATATAAGTATGAGACCATCATTATAAGAAAAAAGCATGAAGAAAGAGCATAAGTAAGAAAGAGTATAAGAGTATAAGAAAGGAATCAATTAATATCGTATTTTCACTTATAACCTGTACACAAGTATACCCCTCAGATAAAAGTGCAGACGTGCACTTGAATATGCCCACAACTTGCAAGATTCAATAGATAAAATTTAGATAATCTACACACGAATATACCTCGCAGGTTATCATGGGGTCATCCAATAAAAAGAAAATTTTGAAAGGATGTTTTTTTAGATAACCTACACATAAAATATATCCAACATGAGGTTATGGGATTATATAATAATTTAAAACCTACGGGTTATATACGTGAAAATACAATAATAATGTAAAGCTAATCAATGCAAGTAAATAATTATATAAAACAGTAAGCAATTAAGAAAACAAACCAACAAGTAAAAATAACCAAATAAGTTAATAACGAAGTAAATAAATGGTATATGTCAAGCATTTATATTCCATCATATCTAGAGTTATATTAAAGCTGAGACCTGAAAGAATGCTGCTGTGGAATAATTTGAGCAAAGTACAAGGCAGACGTGCGTGCGCGCCAATGCCACTTTTTAGCCGGTAGTGTGTAGACTGCACAATGAGGCACTGACCCAATCAGTAAGTCTATCAACTGTTTATGAGAGCCACCATTAAATGGCTCTATTATTAGATTATATGTCTTCAGTTTCATATTATTGTCTATGCAACGTGAATTACTGTTGAGCACTGCAAGATGACATAACGCAATACTGACACAAAAAAACCTTCAACAGGGTATGTAGTGTTTTATTTATTTGTTGAATAATGGTAAGGCAGCACAAGAAGCCAATTTAGAGCCAGAAATCTATGTTTCAAATTTATCATAATGAAATAAAATACAAGAAATAAAACCAACAATCATGATTTGATTAAAAGCTATGACAAAAAAAATACTGATAAAACAAATATAAATTACATAATAAAAAGTAGAATTATCATATAAAAAGTTTCATGTAGAAACTTAACAATCCTGGCAGGATCAGCAGTGTCAAAGAGCTCCTTACATTATAATACTTGTTTCTTACAGCTGAAAGACAATGATAATAAAATATGTTCAACTGTAAGAAGATATGGGATGCACTCTGGGGCAATCTCTCCCTTTAAGAGATAGCCATGTGTCAGATGAGCGTGTCCTAGTCGGGCTCTATGAAAGACCATTTCATTTGTTTTAGGTATATGTTTCAACATTGTCTCAACAAGTTTCAACAAGTATTTCCTTTTTATTGCGGAGTTTATTAAAAACAAGAGCATGATGTTTGACATTTTGCCTTTAGGAAAGATCATATTTTTGGTTTCAGATCTGACGATGGTATTTTGACATCAGAAAGAGGAAGTCTGAGGGCGTCCCTAGCAGCAGCATCTGCTCTTTCATTTCCATCAATCCCAAAATAGATTAAAAGCCAAAAAAATAAAACAGATTTGTTATTAGAATGTATGCTGTGATATTGTTCCAGTACATTTAGAACAATAGGGTAGTCACGTTTATTACTATGAATGGCTTGCAGGGAGGATAGAGAATCAGAGAAAATTATAAACTTTTCACGGTTGGAGTTTTTCATAAAATTTATGGCAAGTAATTTTGCTTGAAGCTCAGCAGTGAACACAGAATAACAGCTGGGAAGATTACATTGCATCAGACTCTGCTTAAAATCTGCAGCTGATGCTATAAAATATACTCAGCTCAGAATTTTATTGCATTCTGCATGAACATCCGAACAATAACATTTATACAGATGGATGAAAAAGATTCTTTTCATCTTTTGATCCATCTGTATGAATGTTGCAGTTTGGATGTTCATGCAGAATGCAATAAAATTGTGACCGGAGTATATTTTGTTCTAATAATGATGATTTGTTTTCTGAACGTAAATGAATGAAAATTTGTGAATTGTGATAAAAGTCACCTCACATTAAAATCGAAAGAACAACCTCAGGACTTGTTGGACACTGTGCTAACCACAAGATCAAAGGTCTAAAGCACTCTGGAAGTAACATTCAGTAATCATTTTTACATCTTCATTAATTACTTCATTTTTCATCTTGCATCTTATATATAACTTAAAAACTTTTGAGATTCAACTAATGCTAATCTTGCTGATGCAACTTCTGATAGAAAACTTCTGATAGTGTTCCCATTCTAATTATATTCCCATTTACAATAAATTTTCCAATATATAGAGCTTATATTGAAATTCATTACAAATATGATAAGGATGCCTTGTTTTAAATAATTTCCATACTAGAGTTCTATGAAAAACATAAATTATAGTTTATAGCTATCATTTTTCAAAACTGTTCAAATATCATTAATATAAAATAAAATACCAAAATAAAATAGTACGAATGGATGTAAATAGATAATATATTTTGACATTCAAAAACTTGCAAACTATTAAAATCATCTTTGTCATTCATCGTCTTCTAATTTCATAACAAAAAATCAAGAACGTTAGCGGTAGTGTGCATGATTCATGATAGGAAGGTGGTCAATTAACGTTAATTTTTTAAATAATTAATTTTAATAATTCTTAGTTTAAAAGACTTGATTCCGTCCATGGAGGGTTTCAAACCCAGTAAGCGATAATTGAAGATCAAAATATAAATTCAATTACAGAAAAGTGTTGGATGCATTATGAATATCACAACGAAACTTGCTGAGATTTAACGTGATGACCATTTTCAGGAGACCTAGTGCATCTTGGGGGTGATCAAATTTAAAGAAAAATGGTCATAAAGGGGAATTTGGGAAACAAAGCCATAGATTTATATGAACCCCTGAAAAAACTTTAAATAATTATCAATCTTATTTTTAAAATGTATAAAATTATAGCATGATGTAACATCGACAGGCAATAAATTCCATTCATCAGTAGATCTATTAAAAAAGAAAATTTACCTATATTAATTTCAAACCTTTATACGATTTTAACTGATGACCTCTTAAAGTACTTAAAGAGAGAGTAAAAAAATAATTTGCATCAACATCTTCAAAAGCCTTCAGTATTTAACTTGATTTATTAGCACTGATAAATCTTAATCATTGCTTATATCAATGATGTTATTTTGATTCATAGAAATACATGCGGTGCGAAACCGGAATAACACCAAGTTTTATATTTTAACAATTTAGAAAGATAAAAACTACACGATATATATTACACATACACATATACAGTAAATCAATGACTAAACTCTGTTCTTGCAGTGTGATATATATCTGAATATTTAGTGTCCCCCGTGTCATGTCTTACTTGTATCATCATCGCTCATAATGGACGTCGTCGTCATCATCATCATGCCACTCTTTACTTTCACTCTCACAATTTGCTTCATCAAAATGTTCTCATGATTTTCTTGAGTTCATTTGGTAATTTTGCGTTTAATATTTTAAAATGTTGCCTCTCTTAACAAGTCACGAGGCCAATGACTCGAGTCGCAAGGTTAAGGACTTTATAATTGGTCCTCGCGGACAGTTCAAGGTCAAGGACTAGTTTCTGAAGCTGGAATAAATTATCAGATGATGATGTTTCTGGTTGTAATGTAACGAGTTAAAAAGTTAGACTTGTTGGTCTAACGAGTCTAATCAGTCTTCGTATTAGTTTAATATTGATGATCGTGTCTTATTGAAGTCTCTTTGGTTGACATGGCTGATGGTTGGAGCGCCATCTTACGACGACAATAAAAGAAGAAAGTAGAGTAAAAAATGTTTTGATTTTATTCAATTAGGTAATGAAGGCATTTAATATAGTTCAATATTGCTATATTTATTCTCACTGAGTAAATAACGCTATGAATAAGATAATAATATATAGCGTGAGGTTTATTTAGTCAAGTATGACGATATTTTACGTTGTAATGAAGATGTTGCAATGTTTCTTGATGTTAAAATATTAGTTTAATTAATTAGTTAATGCAACTAATTATAAGCCAAAATGAAATATTTGGATTGTTGATGGTGTACGACGAGGTCGGTATAAAGCTGTATCGATAATACAAACTCAATATAATTAGAGTTAGGATTACAAGGTGGGTTGGCTCAAATTCAGTTTCGCACCTCCCCGAGATAGGGTTAGAAATGTTTTAGGGTTAGAATATGGGTTTAGATTGTAGCTAGAGTCATTATGGGATAGACTAAGTTGCGGAAAGAGAAAATGCGGAAACGGGTTTCGTTTCTGCGAAACGAGGTGAAACGGAACCGGAAGTGGTGAAATAGAAAGGCCTTGATTGCTAGCATAGATATCTGAAGAAATGTCGTTCCTACCCCCCACCATTTTTTTGTAATAAAA
Source organism: Oconnorella tubifera (assembly GCA_034700105.1). Taxonomy (NCBI): domain Eukaryota; kingdom Metazoa; phylum Annelida; class Clitellata; order Enchytraeida; family Enchytraeidae; genus Oconnorella; species Oconnorella tubifera. Next base: position 10,161 of record JAQIXG010000765.1, read on the forward strand.
TTTTGAATTTTGAAATTTGCATAGGATATTTTAGGGATGAACTAATTATTTGCAGAAATAGACTTTGCATAAACGGATTTAATTTCGGCGACACGAGGTGAGTTTGAACCGGAAGTGGTGAAATCGAAAGGCCTTAATTGCTAGCAAGATCTATGAAGAAATTTCGTTTCTACCCCCCACCAATATTTTGTAATATATGTTTGAAAATTAACATTGGGATTCTGCATAAACAGCTGTAATTTGGGCAAAACGAGGTGAAACTGCGCAGGAAGTGGTGAAATAGGGAGGTATTAATTGCTAGCAAATATTTATGACGAATTTTTTTTTTCTAACCCCAACCAATTTTTTGCAATACATTTTTGAAATTGCAGATAGGGAAATTTCAACATTGAGATTCTGCATGAATAGCTTTAATTTATGCGAAACGAGGAGAAACAGAACCGGAAATGGTGAAATAGAAAGTTCTCGATTGCTGATATGGGCAATTCCACAGTGTCGGACAGGACATTGGCAGAGCTAAAAGCTGCCGTCCTGTTATTAATTTTAGGACAATGGTGGCCTTTCATATATTGTTATATAGATTTTAATGTCCTGATTCTAACAATATATATGGTTTTATTCTATCATAACATTTACTAAAGATATGGGGTTTTATCGTTGGTGTCGGACGGGACATCAGAGAAAACAATTTTTTGATGGTATGCATACATACCGTCAAAAAATTAAATTTTTTTTATTTTATGTGATTCTACGTCAGCGATTTTAATTTTTTTTCCTCAGTGTTTAAAAGGAATAGTTCTAGTTGAAATAAAATAGCAATGAAGTCCATTGAGTATTAGGAAAAAATTCTGAAATAAGAAATGTGACAGTGTTGGACGGGACAGGCCAGTGTCAGACGGGACAGTGTCTGAAATGTTATGCAAGAAATTTGTAACAGACATAGAATACATTTATTTATAGCTTGTTTTATTAATGAGTACCATTCTCTAAGTAGCAAATGTCAGTTTAATGTTCAGTAAGTAAGATGCAATCAGTCACTTTTATGATTTTTGGGGTTATATTCACCTATGATTAGTTTACGGTTAGCTAACTTTAATTTAGTTGAGAGTCAGTTATGGTTAGCTAAGGATAAGCTGATAATTAGTTAAAGTTAGATTATAGTTAGGTTTAGTTAAGTTAAAGAGAGAAGAGAGCTGGATGGATACCACATTTTTACTAATATAACTTGCGGGTTATACAAGATTTCACACACCCCGCCCCTGCGGGGTATAATCGTGTTTGGGTTATTTAAATTATTTTTTACTCAAAATATAGTGTGTTATGTTACACAAATACATGCAAATATTAGTTATACATACAGTATATACTATGTATATAATATTTCTAAAAAATATGTATAAATAATTAAATTTATGTATTTTAATACTAAGTCCATCTGGTTACTAAGTAGCAGTCAGATAATTATTGGAACTTGGCACGCCTACAAATACTGTAATACCATATAACATTATATAAATATAACCCGCAGAGTATATTTGTGAGAGGGTTATCTAAATTATTCACAAATTGAAAAATCCAAGGATTATTTATACATGCGTGTGGGTTATACGTATGTGCGGGCTGGCTATATTGGTGAAAATGCGATATAGTAGGTATTTTCTTAATCATTTCTAAAATTTCAAAAACTGCTGCATATAATTCCAAGAGTAATGGTTAAGGTTAGTTATAAAGTGTCAAAGATTAAGCTTACCATCAGCTAAATTTGCTCCTGCAGTAATGACTATAACTGACAATTATACATTTTCTTTAAGTTTTGGATATGAATAAATTTTGGTACATGAATTAAGAACAAGGAACAAGTCTGCAGTATGCATATTCTTATTTAATTTAACATGGAACACTACTAAATCATCTAGAAACTTGTGTTTGTAGATAGTTTAATAGTTTGCCTCAGTTTTAAGCAGTTAAAGAGAACAAAGGATATGTTGGTTACCAAGATTTGTCCCGTCTGACATTGTCCAGTCTGACACCATAATTTTCGTCAATTTCTAGTTTTTCAAAAATCTTGAAATTTTATATATAGACAGATATCACAATTGTAGCTTTGCATGTAAATTTTTGTGTAAATCTTTTTAAAGATCACATAGTTATAAAACTTTTTGTGTTTAAAAATGTTGGATGGGACAATCGTTATATGGCATCATTATTTTAGTTTTTGTTAAAATATTCCTTGGAGATAAACTTACTATTGATCCAGTTTCATTATTTACTACGTTTGCACATCATTTTTATATATAATTTACATAGGAGGAGCAATCGTATCACTAAACGTTTTGAAGTTCAATATTTACAGAAAATATTTTTCGCATGACCATTAATGATAGTACCTGCATTTGATCTGTTGTTGCATAAAAACCTTCAGTATTAAAGCAACCTCATAAACAGATTATTATATAGGAGACATTTATCTTTAAAACGATGTATTACATGACCATATGAATTAAAGTTCATTTTTTCTCATTGATGTCCAGTTTTCGTGGAATTGTTCATATATATATATATATGAAGAAATTTTGTTCCTACCCCCCCACCAATTTTTGTTAATTCCAATTCAAAAGTAACATTTTAAACGTTTATTACAAAAAATTTGTGGGGGGTAGGAACGAAATTTCTTCATAGGTCTTTGCTAGCAATCAAGGCCTTTCTATTTCACCACTTCTGGTTCCTTTTCACTTTGTGTCGATATTAAATCCGTTTATGCAAAGTCTATTTCTGCAAATTAGTCCATCCTTTTTTATGAGCAAAGAGTCATTAAAGTCTTTTTTAATGATTAAAGAAACACTGTTGAAAACATTTTTTTTCAAAAGTGGTCGATATAGTTTGAATTTCTAGATGAGACTTGTTTTGTTTTAATCCTCATCCTTTCTTATATATCTGTGGTGTTATTTTTATTCTAAAAAACTTCATGTGGTGCTTAACCGAAGAGGACCCGGTAGGGCTAGGGTTAAGAAATGATTAGTGTTTAAGGTTATTATGGTTATAGTTGGAGTGTAATTAGGGTTAGTTTAATAAATCGGTCTTAACCAAGTTAGACTCAATTTGGACTGAAATTGTTTTGTGCTGAAATCATTTTAAACCTTGTTAACATGACTGTAGTTGATTCATGAACTATCATTTGAAAGTCGGAGTTCAATAATATCCCTGTTAATATCTATCTGCATTGCTTGTGAACTGTGCTTATTTATGTGATGATGAATTACATAACCTTGTCCAGTGTGCAAAAACTTAACTTAAAGGCCAATACATCTGACAGTGACATTTTCTTTACAAGACCGAACAAAGCGTATGTGGCTACATGATTTATGTTTGTCGTAAACCTATTAGCAATATTTAGTGAGATGAATTTATTAATGCACAACATATATATTAATTCATAAACAATAACCTCTTCTGGTCCAGCATTTATAAGCTAATCTTAAAGCCCATCTCTATCTTGTGTACAACTGATACTTTATATACACTTTAGAATCAAGAAGGCCAATGCATTTCTCAAAGTCTTGGTCACACTTGCTATGGATATTTTATATATTTTTTACAATATTTTAATCTTTTTACTTTAGATTTGTTGTTTATGGCTTGTCATGAATGTGAACAAATGAGTTGAAAGATCGACTAGCCTTACTTTAAGAAATAAACATGTAGCAATTGACAATTGCGGTGTCTCTGTAAATTTGTTTATCTTATATTGCAGTGAAGAATGATTGGAGTTAGTATTTAGTCCATACAAGCTCTTTTCTACTGAACATTGCTTATGGCTCTAACAACTGAATAAGTGTCACTGTTGCGCTTGCTAAATAAATCACATTTTACAAGAGCAAGATAAAATATTTTTTAATTAAAGTTAAAGGTATTTATAAGAGATAGATATAATATAGCATTACGTTTACATATAATATATGATCTTTTATTCTGTACTAGCAGCAAAGCCTGTCGGATGACAGGCGTTGCCTCGTTTTTGCCATCCCTGTCCTTTCTTTTTCTTCACCATTATAAATTTTACTAAAATTAAGAATGAAATAATTATTATTTTTGACCCATAGCACCGAAAGGCATTTAAAACTCACCTTTGTAATCTAAATACTGCGCTAACTTGTCAACGAAGCTTCTTCGGCAAAAATGGTTTTGATTTTCGAAATCAGCGTAAAAGTACCATTCAATGGTACCATTGAGAATCCTTGAAACTATCTTAATAGCTTAACTATATCTATAGCGAGTTACAGACAGACGAACTTAGCCAATTAATTATTATATTAGATATTTTTCTGGTAATTTTTATGATTTAAGTAGGTCCGCTTCACTTTTATACATTTTAAGAAATATCGCAGTGAACAAACTCTAGTTATGGTAGCTTATATTTATTAAACTTATTTTTGCATACCGTAATATAGTCTAGGTGAGATGAAGTGCTTATTATCTGAGACTTAGGACTTTGTTTTCATCATAATCTTGTACCTTGTGACACCTTGCTCACAAGGTACTACTTTTGGTGCAGGACAATTTGGCACAGGATGTTTTATTTTCAGGACGTTTTATTGCAGGCATTTTATTGCAGGAAGCTTTATTGCAGGACGTTTTAACACAGGACGTTGTGACGCAGGACATTTTGACGCAAGACGTTTTATTGCAGGATGTATTGCAGGACCAAAACATCACGAACCATCAGCTGTTGAACAAGCAATATATTAATTGTAATTAGCATCATCGTTTTGGCTCAGGCCTTGTCATTACCTTGACCTTGCTCAGCCATCAATGATGTAGAGATCATATAGGAGATGATGCCATGTTTAAGAAGTTTTATAATTCTTTAAAGACAGAAAACAGATATGTACGATTACAGAATAGATCTGAAGACATCATAAAGTTTGATTCTTTTATTTACTTTCTGATTTATGAGAGGCATAATATGTAATTTTTATTTTATTGATTCAACAGGTTTTGCTATATTGATATGAGACACCCTGATGAATTGGATACAAATGATGACTGAAAATATTCAATTCAAAGTGATTAACTGTTTATAATGGTTACTGGACAGGATACTTGACATGATAACATTAAGTGAATGAAATTAAGTGGATAATGAAGACATTCACCTCTTCTATCCCTTCAGTCTCTGCTGAGATTGCCAATCAAGCTCAGACAACCAAAGATAATTGCTTGACTAGCAATGTACAGCATCTTTCAATAACATCTGGAGATACTGTGTTGACCAACAATGCTTCTCAGTCTAGTTTACAGCAACATGCTCTGTCAGCACAATCTGTGCATCAACATCACGTGACTGAACAACAACTGAATCTTCAGCAACAGGCAGCAGGTTATCACACTAATCAGATGAAGTTTAATGAGCAACAATTGAGGCAGACATATATGCAACAGCAACAGTTAATGACAATGCAGAGAGGAACTGTTTCACAACTAACTGTGCAGCAACAGATACGAGATGAACAACTGCAGAAAAATGCTCAACAAGTACAGCACACATTACAGCAAGCACAGCATACCCATCAGCAAGCACAGGCTCAGCAAGAAGCCAAACTGCAACAACAGATACATGCTTTGCAACAAGTTCAAGCACAACATCAGACACAGCAACATGTACAAGCACAGCAAGAAGCTCAAACAGAGCAACAGGTGCAAGCACAGCAACCATCACAGCAGTATACACTACAGCAAGCGCAGCAGTTAGCTCAACAGCATGCACAGCAAAAAGCAGTAGCACAGCAACTTACAATGCAACAAGGACAGCATCATGCGCCGCAAGATATATTACTACAAGCACAACAGCAAGTTCAGCAGCAAACGCAGCAACTAGCGCAGCAACAAGCTCTGTATAATGCAAATGCTCATAAGCAAGCGGCTCAGTCGCATGAGCTGGCACTACAGCAGCAAAGAGCAGAGTATGCACAAGTGCAGCTACAGGCACAGCAACAAGCATACCAGCCTATTCAAACAGAGCCAGTCTTACATCAACAAATGCATATGCATCAACAAAAGGAAGAAATCCAAGCACAACAGCAAATGCAAGCACAACAGCAGCTGTATACACTGCAACAAATGCAGGCCCAGCAGCAAATTCAATCACAACGACAACAGCAATCACAAGAACAAGCTCAGTACTTATTTCAAGTACAGCAACAGGAGATGTTAGCTCAGTCTCATTGTCGTGTTCCAAATGCTGTCACTTTCCAGCGACCAGTCATGTTCCAAGATGATGTTTATCAATCAAATCAAGTTTATCGATCGCCTGTAGCTTACCAGCATCAATTTTCTGATCATGGAAGACCTTTCTTTCGTTCTTCAGCTCAACATGTAATGGGTCATCATGTTGAAGATAAGCCTTCTATGGGATATCTTGGGCCTCCTTCAGGTATGATGAGATACCACCAACGTCCTGTCAGATTAGGATGGGTAGATTATGGAGCAGCCATGAGTGCACGATTGGAAGGTAGGATGAGTGTTCAGATTGCAGGAGAAATGGGTATGAGAATGGAAGGGGGAATGGGAATGAGAAGGGATGAAGTAGGCTTGCAACCATATTCAGCTTGCCCTGTTGAAACATTTTCTTCACAACAACCTAATCTTGTGTTGGGGCAAATTACAGAACGAGATATAAGGACACAGGGTTCTGCAAGAATGGCATTTGATTATGGTCCTCGTTATGTGGAGGTACGATATCCTCGTGGTGGATCATCTGGTGCTCGCAGTCAGCTAGTTCCATATAATATTCCTCCGATGTATTCAGAACATTTGAGAGCAACTGGGCCTACTGGTGACTGGCATCAAGCGGATTATGAAGCAACTGGAGTGATGCGTTTTCAATCTGCAGTACCTGCTATGTTGAGAAGTCCAAAATTTATTGAACCAACAGAGATATCACCTAATTGTATCCCTGGACAAAAACTTGATCACTTCTCTCCACGAAGTTCCATTGGAGTTCTGCCTGTGTTGCCAGCTATTGCATCAACAAGTACTCCTGATCAGTTTTCTTCTGGCATAAGGTCTCCTTCACGATCATCATATAGATATGTAGCTCATCATATAGGTCAGTCTGTTATGACAGGTCAGCCTCAAGCATATGAACCTAGTGGTGTTATGTTTAGTCCACATAGTTTTGATGATCACGCTGCATTGAACAAACATCAGTACTTGCATCAACAACAACTTCGACAGCGACAAGGAAAGTTTGAGTCACCAATTTCATCACAAACTGGTTGCATGCCATTTGCAAGTGATACATTTAATTCTGGATACCACTTACTAAACAGTGCTGATGTTGTTGTGTCATCAAATTCTGTAACAACTGGATGTATTCGCTCTGATTCTGCAGTTAGTGAATCAATGTCATTGATTGGCTCTAATAATTCTGCTGTAAATTCTAATCAACATGTTACAACGTCTTGTAATTATTTTAATGCTATAGAACCCAGATTAGATCTTGCTACATGTACTAGTAGAGATTTAAAAAGAGCAAACGCGTCACCTGCAGGTGAAGGTTTACAGGGCAAGTCTATTAGTTGTGTCGCAGATAGTGTCCTTAGTGTTGCATGTGGGGACTCATTGACTGTTTCAAATAATTTAAATGTTCTCAGTACTGTTACAAGTGCGTGCGATACATTTAATGCAATAACTACAGTTATAACAGTATCATCTTCAGCATTAAATACTACAACATTGACAACAATTGGCAGTTCGTCATCTGCTGTTTCTGTTGTCTCAACAACTTCACCATCTCTGAATGAATTATCAAAATGTGATGCTACCTTTTCTTTAAACAAATCAAGTTTTCCTTCATCAAATTTGCTTTGTGCTGCACCTGTAGTAGCAGTATCTACCAGTAGTGGGTGTGCATCAACGTTGACCTCTTCACCAACACAATTATATGTTCAGTCAGATTTTTTTCGTTTACGACAAAACTCTTCGTATTTACCACAAAGCATTGCATACACGCAATCAGGTCCTTTACATCAACTTAAGAGTTCTGTACACCAAGTACAGAGTTCTTTACAGCGACTTCATAGTCCTTCTCATCAACTGCAGAGTCAGTCATATCAACTGCAGTCTTATATCCCTCCAATACAAAACTCTTCAAATACATTCATTCTTTCTCATTCACAGTCAAGCCCGCTGAAGCAACAGCCAAGTCAAACTATAGAATTAACGGATTCAACAAGAAACGATCCTCATTCTGTAGATATTGCTTCTTCTGAAAAGCAAGGAAAGACTCTGCTACGACACAAGATCATACGGAAAAGAAAGAAAGTTGATCATGTTGAGAGCGCTGATGCTGGCTATGATTCTGTGATGGCAGTCATCAATGCTGTCGCTGCTGGTGAAGATGGATGGAATGATAAAGACTCGGAATTAATAGATACACAACAAAGTGAAGATCGTCTGTTGTCACACGGGCAGTCAGTGTGTTCTTTGACTGAGACCAGTGCAAAGGAAGATACACAGTGTAGGTCACTAGTTCCTGACAGTAAACAAATAGAATCTGGACCCGTCATTGTACCTTATGGTTGGACTAGACAACTTCATGGTGATGCAGTTATTTACTACAGGTATAGCGTGTCCGTGTTATTAGTTTTAAATATACAATAATAATATAAACGGATGCTCTTTTGTTTTATTTATTTTTTATACTGGACACTTTTGGTTTCAGCTAATGATATATCATGAAATTGTTTATGGAATATGTATTTAAAATAAAGTAATTTATCTAACCCGCGAGAAAGCAAAAACCTGCATTGATTGTTATAGAGTTAGTTGAGAGTGAGAGAGTGACAGGAAAAGACAGAGGGGGGATTGGATAGAGGGAGGGGGGTGGATTATAGCGGAGCAATTAATTCCAGTGTTTTAAAGAAATTTACAATTTATCATGTTAGACATGTGTGCGGGTTATAACATGCAAGTTATACAGGCATGCAATTATACAAGCATGCAAGTTATACAGGCATGCGGATTATAAGCATGGAAGTTATACAAGCATGCGGGTTATATAAGTATGCAGGTTACACACATTTTCAGGTAAGCTCAGGACTAACTAAAACAAAGTGAATAAATTACTATTTCAGTAAATATCATACATATTTGAAATAAAAATTCAATTTATATGATGATTAATACTTGGCATGTGGGGTAAGACAATGCAATAAAACTGTTGCAGTCAATGTGTTAATGATATTGAAATGGTTTCTTAATGAGCTCTAATTATAGCTCGTTTAAAGACATGTTATTAAATTGTAAATGCTAATAAAATAGATTTATTTATTACAGAAAGTGTGAAATATTATAATTTTGTTATATTAAAAAAAGCTAGGGCTCATTTAATAAAAATGATTACCAAACTTCAATTTACCAACTGTAAAGTTTGATAACATTTAAAGAACATGATGGATGCCTAAAATTGTCACCAGTCAATTATTCATATAATTCTTATTTTTCTAAAACAGTGACAGTTTTAGAACCTGCACTCTTTAAAATTAAAAACATGGATACCATGTTAGGGAATAGTATTGCATCTGTCAGTCTGGTTATGTCTATAATATATGCGTGTATATAATATAGATCATATATTATATACAAGCATATATTACAGACAAACCAGACTGATAGATGCAATGCTATTTCCTAACATGGTATCTCTATCCCAGTTTTTATCTATGTATCTATCTGTGTTGTTTTAGTTGACTATAACAATAACAAAATGGTTCGTTAATGAAAATTTTGACCTTTTCGTCAACAAGACCATAACGATAATGAAAATTTAACTGAGATTTCTGTTCTGACGATAACGATGATGAAAACTCGCTACTTTTCGTTAAATAACGATAACAACCGACGATAAGTCAAGCGACGAAAAGTACTTATCATCATCTTGTTTACATATAATACCGCTTGATCGATAATTCATTTACAGCCATGAGTCATAATAGCAAGACTCGTGTTAGCACACAACATAGAGATTATTTATTTTAGGAGAATTTATTTATTGTTAATCAAAACTTGGTGAACAGAAGGCTTCTGAACTTATACAGTCTTTAAGGAAATCTTGCATGAAAGTTGGTCTTGTGCAAACCTGTATCATCAGTTTTCAATTCTTAATTACATGAGAAGTCTGAGAACTGACTGCTGCTATATAGAATATTTATCTTTTGTATATCATGTCAGTTACTACAATGGTATTATTATATAATCATTATTTGATATTGTATTTTGATAATGTATATGCATATTGAGTTATAAATATTATATCTATATTACGATTATGACAAATATTCCAACTCAAAGTCCGACTTAAAGGACTAGAACTAAAACTCCGTAAATGACTTAGTCGACTAAAACTGCGACTAAAACTCAGCACTTTTAGTCAACTCGACTAAAACTACGACTAAAACTAGAACCCCGACTAATACAACACTGGTATCTATGTAAAACATTTAGCAGTAAGTTTTATACAGCCACCTTCCAATACAAGATATTATAAGATGAAATAACCTATACACTTATCTGTTGTAAATAAAATGTGACATAAATGCAGTTTAGTCAGCAGCATCAATACAGTCAGAAAATTTTGCTTCTTAAACATGAGTGAATTTTTTTGTGTAATGATCTGCATGAATTTTGCCATTTCTACTAATTAACTTTTAAAATCGTTTGTTCTGTTTGAATGGTATATTCTTAGATTGAATATGAGTATATGATAGATAGTTTGAGTGTGGTGTGTCTATATGTACTATTGTTGATAATATGGTTTTAATAATTTGTAACTATTTCTTATTTTCTTATTTGCTTGTAGTCCTGCTGGAGTCCCACTATGTTCTAGAGAGGAAGTCTACCGGTATTTACTGATGGAAGGCACTTGTAAGTGTGGCTTGCAATGCCCTCTTGTTGTTGAACAAGTGTTTGTGTTTGATGTCCAACGTTCATCACAGCAGCTATGCATTGATGATGTACGCAATGACGCTGATATGACTAACTTGTGTAATCATAAACGAAAACTTGTGGCAATGGCAGCGTTCAGCTATTCGACCAGACTGCAGGTGACCAGTGAGAATCAACTGATGACATCTTCAGCAATGCCGTCTCTTTCTTCATCTGTTTCTTCTCAGCAATGTCTTACAGGTCAGCGTCTTTGATCAGTTGTCTATTGTTATTTATTCATTCATTGTAGTGTATTAGGTAGAGCTGTATGGCTGATAAGTTTTCTTTAAATTTTATGTTATTGATAGAAAACACTATGATTATGTATCAGTAGTTGAAAAGCAACCACTGTACAGTGTTTATAAATAACTTAGTTCATTTCTGATGTGGTAATTCTACACCCAGCTGCTGATGCTATCTTTCTGTCAGAGACAAACTGACAAAAAGATTTACTGACCATTTATTACACTTACATTTATCATATGACTTAGTGACTATAGAATTATAATTGTTTTGTGTTTTCTAATAACTTTGTATTTTTTGTTAAGGTTCAGGACAGAGTAAAATGGCTGATCGTGCATCAAATAACTCAATTACTGCAACTTATGATCATGATAAGAGACCAGCAAGTAATGCTAACATGGACTCTTCTCTCAACTCACTGCTCACTGGCAATGATGCGAGACATGAGATGCCCACACGACCATCACATGTACCCAGCGCTTATCATGCTCCTATAGACTCGTGTGCTTATGAGAGACATCATGACATTGGACAGCAGTATAACCCCGCTGCTGACTCATGGCCTCATGCAGCACAGCGGCAATTGAGGCCTCCTCAGTTTGTCAGACCTATGCAGCACTCAATGTGGCCAAGAATGACGATGTATGAAGGTCACTGGTCATCACATGAAGTACTACCTCATATGTATGATGTGTCACATGGAAGATTGCCATCTAACTGGATTGACAACCGTCCGCTTTGTAGATTGGACTTTTCTGCAGAGTCTAGCCCCCCTCACATGATTAGTGCAAAAAAGCGAGTAAGAAGTAAGAGTACGAAGAAGAGGAAGTCTCAGTGTGCCAGTGCTTGTGGTGTAGTGAGTGGAGGAGGGGAAAAGACTTCTCAGCCTTGCCCTAATATTGATGTTCGTCAAATTATTATGGAACAACAGGAAAGAATAGAACTGGAAGCTTTGGGTGGAGGAAGAGTTGGCATGATGCATCAGAGTAATACGAGTGGAGGAAGAGATGACTCCAACAATGTGGGAGGTGTCCTAAGTCAGTCCATGTATCATGATGCCTACTCTCAGTCATCTCTCAGATGTAATAGAGATAACTCGATCCTTGTTTCATCTCAACCCATCATGTCTTCATTTATGGACAATCCTTCAGAGTTTCTTGCCCAACAGACCATGCTTGTCAACAGATCAACAAGCTTTGGTGCTCTTTCACCGGACTTTGATCATTGTGAGAAACATGCATTGCTGCATCACTGCAGCTTGAATGAGGAAGAGTCTACTCATAGAACTAGCAGCTCTTGCTCTAATGTAATGCATTCAAGAGATGACGTATTATTAACGCAAGCACATGGGAGTTTATTGCAGTCAAAAAGAAAAGATGTCAGCAGTAATGATGATATTCCAAAGACCTGCACTATGTCAGCGAGTACTGAGGAGAGGATTGGTCCTGCGCAAGCTACTAGCACTACTGGCTTACAGAAATTATTGGATCCATTACTTGCTACAAATTCAAATCCGTTCAATCACTCAATACAAGCTAAAGAGACAGAGTTGAACAATACAACTGGAGATGTAAGACAATTGAAAGACTCTGCAGATAGTTTCTGTGGCATCAAGCAAGAGCCTAAATGCAGTGATGCGTCTTTTGCTGTCTCCGCTTCATCGCAGTCATTCTCATCATCATCATCACTCGTCTCTCTTGCCAAGTCATGCTCTAGTATTTCATCTCAGACTTCTTTTACTTTTCCTTCTGTTTCATCACAAACTTGTAGTTCAAGTATTTTATCTCAAACTTGTAATTGTTCATCAACAGCCGAGACTTTTTTCACTACTGTTTCATTGCAGATCTCTTTTCCAAATGCTTTATCACAAACTTCTTCCTTTTGTTCTAATATTTTATTTCAAACAGCATCTACTAATTCTTGTTTAAGTTCTGCATCTGGTTCAGATAAAACAATTAGTGTGATACCAATAATACCATCCGAATGTGTGATGTCAGATAATTCAATGATAAGGTCCTGTCAAACGTCATCTTATAGTAAAGCAGTGTCAATGCCAAATTTGATGTCATCAGTGGCTGAGATGTTGACACCTTCAGTGAATGTTACAAAGTCTATGCCTGAGTCAGTGAGAATGAATCCGTCATCGGTGATTGGAGACACAGTGCCACTGATGGACTTTACTTTATCCCATCCTCAGATGACCTCATCTGTGCTGACCTCATCACTACCACAAAGTACATCTCTGTCTATATGTTCACCAAAACAATTAGTGCCAGCGGTATCATGTTGCAAGCCAAGTGTTACTTTGTCACGTGAAGACTTGATGTCAGGGTACTTTCAACCATCGGCTGTTCTTCATAATGATACGAGCACTCTTGCTTGTACAAATTATCAACAAGATAATAATCAATTTACCAGCTTATCTCCGATCACTGTTGTACAGAGTATGATCACTGGCTTGGCCATTACATGCAGTGCACTAACCTCATCCACATTATCAATATCTAATACTTCTCTGCAGTTATCAAGCAAGCAAAGGAAGGCAATATGTACTTTAACCGATAACTCAAGTTCTTGTTTAACTTCTACTAAAGAAATTTCCATTTTCAATGAGTCATCATCCAAATCTGAAATGATGTCATCGTCACGAAATCAGTTACTTAATTTAGCACCTGGCTCTAATGCAATGCAACCAGTGTGTGATGAGTTAGCATATTTAGATGATTCCACCAGGTTGACGGAATCAATGCAGAAATTGGAGGGCAGGCATTCATTGTTTGAGAATGCAACAGTGGAGCAGACTGAACTTGATGAAATGATGCGTACTACGGGAACCCAGACTAGCACTCCAGCATCTGGTTTGTCTAACTGTAACTCTCTTGACTCTGTAGATTTAGAAGATTCTGGAGATACTCCTTGTGGTATTAGCAGCTTAATGTCATCTGGTTCTTCACTTGAGCAGAGTACTTCAATGGAAACCAATACTGCCACTGAGATACTCTGTCCTATCTCGTCATCTCATGTCAGTGAATTTAGAATTGGAAGTGGTATCTCATTCACTTCCTCATCTTCATTATCACTCCCTGTGGTTGGTACTATCCCATGTGCAGTGCCTCCCCCAGCTCGGCTTTTGGTTCTTCCTGCTCAACAGCATCAGTTTGTTTTACCTCAAGGTATGGCATTTACAGGGACACTGGGAACTCCAGGATTTCTGACTCCTATTGATTTCAGTCAGTTGCGACTTCTGCACCTAGGCCCTATGGTAACTTCATCATCTGCTAGTTCCAACCCTGAGAATGGTCTAAGCAATGTAATTGGTTACAACACTGCATCTGGACATGTACCGTCACTGTCAGTCAGCTCTACGCCATTATTTAATGCCTCTGAGTTTCTTCAACTCATGGCAGCTGCTCCGGGTGGCTTTGTACCTGGCTCTCATATAATCCTGCCAGGATTTGGAGGCGCCACCACTTTCCTACCGATAGTACAACCAGGTGCTGCTGCAATCATTGAGCATCAGGTGCCTACTTCAACTTTATCAGCTGCAATCTCAGAGTCCATAAATGACATGCCTAGATCTAGAGATATTGGGACAGTGCTGTCCAAGGAGACTACGCCACCTGATGCTCCTGATAGCACAATGGATTACAGCGAGATGACGTCTGAACATCAATCAGATGAAGAATCATCATGTGACAGTCAAGATGCTGAGTCTGCTGTCACATCTACAGATCTTAGATCTGGGGGCTCTGTTTCTCCTGATCCTTCTGATCTAATTTTTGTTTCATCTAGAGCTAGAGGCAGTGCTAGTGGGCGACCGGTCAATAAGAATGTCAGTCAGGTTTTGAGTTACATAGGAGATGAGTCAGTCGCTGATTCAGATGATACATGTGAGCTGGAGCCTGAGTATCAACATCTGGTTCATGAAGAAAAATGTGTCAGTCCTCCTGGTAGTAAGACTTCAGGGTCTGACATTCCGACTAATAAGACAACTGACATGGTACCACGGAGAGGTGGTCTTGTCAGTAAGTTATCAAATGCTGATAGTCTTGTCAGTAAGATTTCTGATGCCGGAAATCTTGTTGCAAAAATGTCAGTTACTGGCAACCTGATCAACAGCACTCTATGCGCTCGCAAGTTTGATAACAAGATGTATGGCAGAGACAATGTTGTTAGCAAGATTGTTGGAACAGGGAGACTCGTAAACAAGAAATCTAGAAATAGTTCTTTTGCCAAAAAAACATTTAGTAATCCTATTAATAAACCATCGCATATTGGTAAGATGTTATGTACTGACAGTTGTACAAGTATTAATTCTGAAAGTATGACATCTGTAAGCAAAGTATCAGAGACTAGCACACATGGTGATAAACTAATGGATGAAGTTGAGAGTCAGGAACATGTTTTAACATTGAAGGCAAAGAGATTCACATTGGCATCTGTAGTTGCTAGAAGACGCAAGTCTTCAACGCAGAAGTTTCGTACTAAGTTCTGCAATGTATCAAAAGAAAGATCAGCGCACAATGACGACTGTTCTGCTTTCAGTACTGATGACTCTTCGTGTAAGACAGATGAGGAATCTACTAGAAGAGAAACAAGATCACATCACCTCTTTGCGACTAATCACATATGTACATCACAGCCAGCAAGAGACTGTGATGTATCAACAACACTGTGTGGTGATGTAGAAGACCAGAGCAGCATTGCTCAGCAGCAGTCAGTCACACGCAAGAGACCAAAGAGCAGCATTAAGAAAATAAGATTAAAGTTAGGCGCGGTATGTGGTAGGGCTGTGGGCCCTAGTGAGTTTAAGAGGACTTGTCCTTTACGTCTGACTCGAGAGATGTCCAGTGTGAAGCGTAGATGTGGAGGAGAGTCTGTGTTTGAGGAGGAAGATACATCCAGCTGTACACAGAGTCTTGGTAAGGCATGCAGTGCAGTTTACTGATATATTCTTTAAGTGTAGTTGCCTCTTGGCTTATTTATAGGCATATATTATATTGGTATCTATTCTTGCATCTTAGGTATTATTTATGAACATTGATATCGATGTATTATGCCAATAATGAAAAAATTATATAAAACTAAAGCTTAATGAAATAATGTAAATTTACTTCATGATGCAGGTATATTTAAATTATACCTGTATATGAAATATAATATTGTATATGAAAGTTACCTAGAGTAGGTAAAGGCAATAGTGAAATAAGAATAAATTCTCCAACAACTTACAGACATCGTAGAGTTAGATTGGTATCAGAAATAGTAAAGAGAGAAATTTCTATAAACTTGATTACTGTATGTCATAAAAACATTGCTGGCTATCATGTGTAAAGAATTGGTTTTTTGAAAGTTTAACGTGATTATAATAAATAGGTCTAACTTGTTTGTGTCTATAATAATTTGACATCTTAATAATTAATATTTGTTTCTTTTTGTCTATTTAAACTTTGCAAATGGTATGCTTCTAGAGATCTAACATTTAAACTGAATGTTTTGTTTCATAGTCTAGATTATCAGAAATATTTTCATCTCATAATGTTATTTTGATAAACAATCATAGACATTTTTCCACTGTCACTGTATTAATTAAAGAACATGAAGTTGATCGCTATAGGTAAACTTTTGATGCTTGTGAAAACGTTGGCGTTAATGAAAGAAAATTACTACTGTGCAATTGTTGTTTCTTAGTTACCCTCCCATTTCTTTGTTATAACACTATAACTATCCAGGTTTGAGGTTTAGTGCTATCCAGTATATGTTCTATAAATATAATGACAAGAGACAAGATGGTACTACTGGTTGTACAGTATATAGCATAACTTGTTTGTTACAGATGATGATGCTGACTCTACAACCAACCTTCCGTCTGCCGTGTCCAGTGCCGCAACGAGCTCCTGCCACTTGTTTGCTGTAGGTGACCTAGTTTGGGGACCAATGAGAGGCTTTCCTTCGTGGCCCGGTAAACTTGTTCCGGAGTCAGATGTCAGAGGAAATCCCAAGTCTATTGCCGGGAAGGTTTTCAACTCTTCTACCTTTGCTCTTATAGCGTGCGCTCTCTCTAACGCGGCACGGTTGATTGTAAATGAATTCGGAGCTTTTATCATTGTCCGATTGATTGGAATCATTCATTGTTGCTTAGAGTTTTGTTGATCTTATTGAATATTAATATCTTATTGAATAGATTCTAGCATTAATTGTACTCAATAATAATTAGTAATGTTACTTTATATACCTTAGATTAAATGTTGCTCATCAGTGTTCTTTTAAAATAGCATAAATTTGTTGACAAGAAAATATTTCTGTCAGATCATAAAACTCTATCAGACCTATGTAACTGATTGACTGTAACTGAATGATTGACTGTAACTGAATGATTGACTGTAACTGAATGATTGACTGTAACTGAATGATT
>JAQIXG010000766.1:0-27798 GCA_034700105.1 Oconnorella tubifera
TTTGTAACTATAGCTTATAAGTTATTCTTTTTATTTACTGATTTACAGTATTGTCTGCACCTCATAGAGACGGTTTGCACTTTTCATTTTGTTGCATTTATTTGATGTATGTTTATTTCTGTCGTTGAGACGAATAAAAGATTTATATATATATTATTATTTTAAACAACGAATACTACTTATTCAGTTATTTTATTTACAGCATAATCGTAAAAAATGCTACAGAAAAAATTTATGTAAAATGAGATTAAGAAACGATACCAAAAAATGAAAAATGATACAAATGACAAAGCGAAGCATTGCTCAGTTTGACAGCGAAAAACTGAATCGACCAGAAAATGCTTCATTTCTCAATGTTTCTGAGGACATCAATTATTCAGAGAGGGATCAAGAGTGCGCTTAATTCTTTATGCTCTTCAATAGAACATAAAGATAATTTAAAATAATGCATAACTTGCCTTCAGTTTCCTCAGTGCAGCTGTCATCATCTACTTCATCCCTTATAGCCAAGCATGATCTCTCAGACGCTAAAAACTGTGACACAATTGCCGACTTCCCCACTCCTTTGCGCCCAGTCAATACAATGCGATATCGCTCAGAAAGTGTGACCACAAACTTTGATCCATTCATCTCCTGCGAATTATACTGACAACTCGCATCTGATATATTACCAGTACTGCTGCTTCGTCTCCGAAGTCTACCGCCACTCATATATTCCTGACTGATTCCTTTGCTGTATAAAGAATCTTCAACATACGCGCTGCTTTCCTTGATCAGGCGATTTCCGATGATCGCAAAACTGCGAACTTTTCTCAAAGGATGTAGTTGAAGGGTAGATGGTCGCTTTGGTCTGGCTGAATGGATTAGATTTGGTAGAAGATTTCGTGATTTGGAAGCGTGGGTTGTTCGCGATTTTACATCGTAGATATTACATTGATGTTTAGAGAGCAAAGGACTAGTAGCTTTCAAATGAAGAGGTTTGATGTGTGAGCCATTCTTTCGTCCAAAACAGACATTCATGAGATGAGTTTCCATTGGGGATTTATTGAATCGTGGAGAGATGGCGCTGGTTGGTTTGCATGGTGAACGCTGGGGGTCGGTTGGGTTATGAAGAAGGTGATGATCGGTGAATGGTCGAGGGATCCGTGGCATTTCATGATTTTCAATGTGATTCGTTAAGTCTAGTAAACCCTGGATGTTTACAAAATAGGAAAATTTAGTTCATAGTTTAATACCATGATAATTCTTGCAATACATGATAATTTCTTAGCATGCTAGATCTTGTTATTTTGTTATCTTATTACTGTTGTTGTTTGCAAATTATTTTAAGAAGTAATTTATAATAGATCTTATGATATCCTATACCGATGAAAATTGTATAGTTTCAAGTTATTTTGATGAATAATCCTGTGTTTAGCAAAATATCTCTGCTTACTTTCCTAAATAATTAATGAACTAAAATATTGTTATAGTAAGGCTTATTATCATATTTTATAAATTTGTTGAGGTTTAAACTCGTCTGTTTAAGTTGCAGTATTTACTGGTATAACTCAACATGCGACTGTTTTAATATTCTATTGCTTTATTATGGATTGAGACCCGAGAGCAAATTAGAGGGTGTCGTTCATGCTACGGTTTATCTGCAAATAATATCCAGTGATTTAGTGAATGAAGCCGTGCTGCACTGTAACTTAGTCAGTCACATTGTAAACTGTAGGCTTCTGAAACAGCATGCCTCGTCCAAAACTCACAAAAGAGCTATATGTATCATTTTAGTGTTATAAAGTGAATCGTTTAGTACTATTCATTTCAATCAATTAATATTATAAAATGTTGCGGATTTCTAAATGTTTTATAATCAAAGTCTTTTAACTTTTGCAAATTGTAAGCTTTGCTAGACTTATTTATATTACATTAATGTGCCTTTTATGTTATGTAAATCGTAAAGATCTCAACAATTACAAAACATAAAACAATTCTTTTGGCATAAAATAAAAATGCAATAAAAAATAATAAAAATATACATCATCAAAATATACTTAACCTGTTGAAAATGATTCTTTTCATTAAAAGGCGAGCTTATAATCCAATTACTGACGTCACGGATCGTATCCTTTTTCCTAACCCATATTTCTTGACTTGCGGCTGCTTTGCGTATCGCCTCCGCGTTGAGGGATGAAAGTTCCTTCTCTCGTTGACGTCTGGGGGAGAAGCCCCAGCTGTACGACCGAGCCCTGTACTCCTCAAATTCATCCGAGCCGTTCATTCTCGAATCTTCGTTGATTAAATTTATCATTAGATGGATCAGAGATTAAATAAATGACATGCTACATATATAATTATGAAGGTTAATATAAAAATCGACGCTTTTGAAAGTTTTCTAAAACACTCGCAGTAAGATATTTTAAAGAATGAAGGCTTTTAAATTACTGTAATAAAGATATAATTTAATGTCAAGATATTGTAGAATTTCAAAGATAATGGGTTATTATCTTTTTAGATAATAACCCATTGTAATAGTAGATTATAATGTGTTATTATTACTCATTGTATTATACTAGTTACAATGAATAGTTAGCGTATGATTATTTCACGTTTTATATACTTCGACTGCATAATGTGTCAGTGTATTAATTAAGAGAAACTATTGAATTATTATTACAGCCTAAAGTATTTGCAATTTTTTTTCTTGCGTAAAACTTTAAATTATCCTTGATTGCTTAACTATAAAAACATAAAGTTCAAATTATAAACAATACCTTTAGCAGTTATATCCGCAATTAAGTCAAACTGCATCTGAATGTTGCATCAATTCAAAGCGCTTTTATACGCTATGATCGCTGAATGTATCCACAACAACATTTGACTCTCGCTTAATATAATGCTAATATATCCAGACGTTGACACACTATCACATTATACCTAACAATAAAACCATAGTGAAAAATATATGCGTCAATTATTTTGCGTTCATTTTCTGAATTCGACTAAGTTTGCTCAATCTATCGTTCTAATAACTGTTTGCTTTGTTACACACCGGTCTCTACTGACGTTCTGTTTGTCCTCTGGTTATTTGAATGCATTATTACATCGAAAATCTGTCGCTGCATTGTGTGCAGTGCTGCGACCAAAGTGGTCACCAAACAATGTTTAACTGAATGCAGTTTTCGCAGCAAATATGTAATGTGTTTTAGATTTTTTTATAGTAATGAATTTGGTTAGTTTCTGACTTAATTTTGATCAGCTTCATTTAAATGATGTTTTTCGCGCGATTAAATATGGATATAATTATATCAAGGCGGATTAAATTATAATTGATTTTATAGTATTAGGAAATTAATATGAAAATTTATAATCAATTTATGATTGAGTGATTATATATTTACAAATTATTATATCAAATAATGTTATTAACTATTGTTAAACTATCGTTTAAACTGTAGTAAACTGTTTTTGTACTGTCAATAAAATTTGGTTATCAACTTTTGAAATGAAATTGATTGCGCCATCAAGCTGTTTACAATGAAGCCGTAATCATCCGTATTTGAATAATTGTAATTTAGACAAATATATAAGCAGCTTTAAATATCAAATAATATCTTCTTAAAATATCCTTATCAAGAAAATATGTCACTGCTATCTTACAACTGTGACAGTTTATTAAGAATTGCGGAATTAACTTGTAATAAAACGTCATCATAAGTTGATTATAGTCAGTCTAGTTACAACATTAATAAATCCTAGTTTTGTGATTTGCGGATGTTATAAGTGCTAATGACACGAGACGAGAAAGTTGTCACTAATATAATTTCATCAACCGCAGTTGCTGTCATATAATTGTTCTGACCTTCAAGAAATATCACAGCTCTACTGCATGCATCGAATGTGTGTCATTGATAACTAAGAATTATTTTAAACTAATGACATAATAATACAAATTCTAGAGAGCACTTACTCGTTAATAAACGTTAATGTTACAAATATGTAGATAAAATATTGACGTTTTTTGAGTCACAAAATTTAATTCAGTGTAAGTTATATGCATAAAAAAATACACAAGAATCACATAATATTATTGTTGTTGCAATAAAAATTTGATGCTTTGATAGCAATAAATAGTTACTAGCACCAGACTTTTAACTGAGTCAAGCTCGTAATAAAATGTAATTCGAGTCACAAAGTGCCAGTAGGAATATACACGTATACGAACCAATATATAAACACGATGTAATATAAATGAAATATTAATGCTCATTCTATTGCGCCTGATTAATTTCCGTCATAACGTTTATGATAATGTTTAAGCGCATGAATGATAATATTATAACATTTTCATTGAACACGCAGTATTTGCGGACGATTTCTATTCCATTGAACCATAGCTGTTTATACTATGCTCAGTTTAACAATCTAACAGCAATCATTCCAAATTTCCATTCTCTAGCGTTTTACGAAATTTGAGTGTCCGTCAAATCGTTCATTCAATTAACGAAGTCTGTCGTATAAAATATAAATTAAAAAACTACATTTTCTGTTCTCGAGACCGACGAGGGAGTAAAACTCAGTCTCCTGGTACGAATTTAAATTTTTTTACAGTTTACGTAGGTTGAAGAAGCAATTTTCCTTCAAAGAGTTCGTGATTCGAATATGATTTGAGTCTAGTTTTTTCGTACTATTGTATTTATAATAGACCTACAGTAATCACATCTGATAATTTTCTATCTTGTTGCTTTCCTTACTTATGTTTTAATTTAAATACGATCCCTATTAAACAGGCCTATGTCTCAGTTAAGCAATTTTTTATAGTAATAATTTTTTGTCATTAAAAACTTGCGATAAAGTCAAATGACAATTATAGTAAACAAAAATTAGAAGTTGCATGAACGTTTATAATTAATTTAGCTTATAATTGAGAGACAGTAAACTTAATTTATACCCTAAGCTAACTTTACAACATTTCTCTGTGTCGTATTATTATTATAACAGCATACGATTTATTTTTATTATCAGAGCCATTCCAGCTGAAAACAATTAGCCCATACCAATCTTATGTAATTTCCATTTTACGTTCAATTTCTTCTCACTGGTCGCATTGACACATACTTACCACTACTGTGGTTACCAGGATGACAACATGAATGAAGTTTACAGCGTTCATCATCATTAAATAAACGACGACCTGATTCGAAGGCATTGTGAATATTCATGGTTGAAATAATGGACGAATTGCGACTGGGAATATGAATTTACGCGTCCATCCCGGGCCGGACTTTATTCGTAAAGGAAGATAATATTGTCGTCCGTGTCAGAGCGATAATATGGATTACTCAAGAGAGTGCAATGGGCCGCCTCTGTTTACCAAAGCCATCAGGCTCCGCAATATTGCAACGGTTATTTCTATTATAGTAGTTCAGTGATGCCTTGAAAAAACAGAGACAGATTAATATAATGCACCGCTTTAATGCAGATAAATGATATATAATTCAAAGTGTTGAGATTTCTATTTATTTCATTTCACAAGAAATAATACAACGTTATTTAAATTCACAATACTGCAGTGCAAGATGTCAAAAATTAATATACAGGGCACAAGGCTCTCGAGTGTACCCTCTAGCGAGAGACAATGTCTTCAATATTTCGATGAAAAGTAAATATGCGTACCGTTCAATTAAATATTACATTGAAAAGCATGATTAAGAAATAAAAACACTACTATTAAACAATAATAAAAATGATTGATAGAAATTACTTATAGCCAATTCAATGAACAATCATAACTCAATATCGTTCATTACATTCTAAAAGTAAACTTGGATGCACTGGTAAGATTCAGTGATTCAATAATGACATTATTGTTAATATTATTGCTCGGACGATTAAACAAATGTAAGCTTAATAATAATGAAATTATTATTATAAGATTTGATTTCGCAATTTTACGATTGTATACATTCTCTCATTTTGTACTGTGGTTATGTATGATGCTTGCATGCAATGTATTTTTATTTCTACATAATATACAGCGTATATTTTACTATATAATTTAATAACGATCGTAATTTACGATAATAAACGCTATAAACTGTTGTAATTTATAATTCTTTGATCTTACACTTTTGACTATTGAGCTAATCGTCTGTAGTTAAACCGCTTATCTAGAATAAATACTTTTAAATCTACTTCAGTTTGCCTTCATTTATTCGCTCATATTTATAAGCATACTGGATTTTACATAAGTATTTATATAAAATCCAATGTGCTTATTTTGAATATTTATAGCATATTCAATGGTCATTCTATTATATGATTTATGATTTTTAATTACAGTTCTATGACAGAAAGTGATGCTTGAAATGAAGAATAGCCAGACACTGGGCTAAAGTGTTACTGCAATATGACGCGTTATTATATTGAAATGAAAACAAATAAGTGAACGCAATTGATCAATGGGTAAACTGAAGTGAAGAACTAGTCCAAATTCTACAAACAGTTTAATTATATTTTTTTTATTAAAAAATGATTAATTTAGTTGAATATAACTTTTATTTTGTTTATTAAAATCCAAAATGATTAAATAGGCTAGTAGCTTTAATCAAAACAATTATATTTTTCAAATTATATTTATTTATTTAAGTAATGGATTAATTAATTTTAAAATCTTGCTAAATAATTAATTAGCAAGATTGCAAATTTATACGCATGTTTAACGGAACCTTTTTTAGCTAATTTTAGAAAAATTATTGTGCTACCTTCTTAATAACTGTTTAATTTCTAATTATTCTAAATTGATCTAAAACTGTTGTTACTCAGTTTACCACTGAGTTAACAATCTTGCACTTCGTTTGTAAATACGTTTAAGTACAATACTGTATTGACATTTTGGATATTTTATTTATTTATTCCTCTATTTTTTACACTAAATTTATTCACTTATTTTTCTGTTGTTGC
Source organism: Oconnorella tubifera (assembly GCA_034700105.1). NCBI lineage: Eukaryota > Metazoa > Annelida > Clitellata > Enchytraeida > Enchytraeidae > Oconnorella > Oconnorella tubifera. The sequence goes on from JAQIXG010000766.1 coordinate 6,949, forward strand.
CCCAGTGGAGAATAAACATATATATTAATATCTGAGAATAAAACAACGGGAGCTGAAGTCCTAGCGCCGAATTCAAAGCACATCGCATCTTAGTGTTGTTATAAATTTATTCGCCGAGTTATATTTATGTAGCATTGCAATGCAATATCAGCATTCTTGAAATGTCAAACAGCGAGCTTCGCAATACCCAGATGACAAGCTAAATATTTTATTGTTTTACTGTTATTACAATAAACGCAATTTTTGCAAGTCACAACAAAGTCTTTCTCTGAAATCTGCACTGACTCAAAATGTCATTGATACGACTTTATTGTCAAAACAAGCACAAATAATGAGACTGCTGTATAAGATGCATAATACTGCAGCTGTAGTTTCCAAGTTTCTTTCTACAGAAAATATAACACTGCAAGAATTTATTCAAATAACATACATAAATGCCAATAATAGTCTTAATAATAGAGATTAATGATAAATATAAATATAAAATATAATGTTATATGTATATTGTAGTACAATTTCAACGCAGATTTCACGAAGTGTATAAATTAAAGTTATAATATGATGGGATCAAATCAGATTAGATAAAATCAAATGAGATTATGGAAAATTACAACAACTTTACAGACAGGATATTTTATAAATATTTGAATCTAATAAATCGTAACATCGGCTATGATTTCTGTTGTGTTTTTATATAACAATTAAGCCTACTAATATTAGTTGCAATTCTTTGATGATTATTTTTTAACTACCGTTTACTTAAGCTTATAATTATGCGCACGAACATATTGTCAAAATATAAATTCAAAACAAACCATGAATTCAATTCAGTGTTCTAGCTTTACTTTTGAATGTTTACTTTCGAATATAGTGAAGATCTCGGGATCTCGCTGGGTTGTGATTACGCAGCAGGATACTATCAGATTACTCGCATTCGGCCTTACAGTGTTTTGAGTTACAGGATCGATGATAGAAATGATTCAATTTCGAATATTTAATTCCGCATCACTCTTTTTCCAATCGTCAGTGTTCGCTTAATCGTAAATCTGCCTGTTATTTCTGCTGTGTTATAAGATATAAGTAAATGATTTCGTAATATTACGGTTAAAATTCATTGTAACTTAGGTCTCCGAATCCTAATCTTAACCTGTATCAAGGAAGAATTAATAACTTTTTTTGAGGAAGATTATGCATAGAGACGAAATTTGGGAGAGGGGTGTAGAGTTTAATGCAGGAGTTCTGAAGTTTGTTATTTGCAGTAGCCGTGAAGATGCAACGCTATCTAGCGCTGTAGTGTAAACTGTGAACGGATGCAGCACATAAACTGAAAATAAATTTCTCAGCAAAATAACGAATAGGTCATTAAAAATGTAACCTGCTGTGAAGTGTCCCGCACTAACAATCTGCTAAACCAGATAGTCTCCGCTTAAAATAGCTGTATATAACTACTGTGTAAATATAAACTTTTTATGATAATGCGAGTGTGTCGAATTGTCTGTATCGGCTGATATATAGAATGTTGCTTTGAAATAATATTGAACTTAAACAATAAAGATTGAAATGTTTAGAAAACAATACTATCGACAATTATAAAGTAATTTCAATGTATTATAGTCTCTTCTATCCTTCAGAAAACTTTCATAATTTGTCCTCATTAAATAGGTAAAACCAAAAATTAATCATGGGTGGAATGTAAGCATAAATATATACCCATTTTTAAATATTCATTCACAGTATGCCCTTGCTCTAAATATATAAACCCTTGAAAATAGATATTTTGCTTTTAAGTTATAAATCAGTTATCCTAACAGAAGTGTGTATGTACAATAATTTTCATTTCATAGATCTATCTTTCCAGATGAATTATTTCACAAAATCCACCAATAAATACTCTAATGTAGATTTTATGATACGATGAATTGTACGCACATGTTTACTATTTATGCAGCGCACTATCTCTTCCAATAGCAGTTTTAGTTTTAGATTTTAGATGCTGTGGATACATACAAGCCTCTCATACATTCACCTAGCTCTACTAACGCGGCTAGGGATATGATAAATGGTAAACTTTCTTTAGCCTGCGAGATCCTTCAGTGATAAAAGCCTGAGAGATAGTATATCAGCCCTTTAGGCTGCAGAGCTGCTGGCGATGATTTGTAACAGAAAATTGGATATCTCTGTTTAGATCTGTATACGCAACATCTGCAGAATCCCTGTTTTTTGTACGAGAAACCTTGCGAGTAAAACTTAAATAGAATAATATTTGTATAAACATTTTCAAGAATAATCAAAGTAGGTTTTGATTACACTATTTTCGCAATAAGACAGTTGCAAAACTAAGTCTTTCTAACTTATTTAGCAACTGCTAAATCTTGATTAATTAGCGTTTTTATAACAATATTTTATTATTGCCTATGTGAGTATAGGATATATAGTCTATTAATTGTATTATAATTCGTGCTTAAGTCTAATCCCAATGAATATCAACTCTAAAAACCACAGTCGTCACCGGATACAGGGCAGACTCTCAACGAAGTGCATCAGGATTATACGCCACTGCGGAAGATACTTCTGCCGTCGAGTGCCGTTTGGCTACCTAGGCGTTCTTCAACAACATGCCACTGAATTAGCGGCAAGAAGAATGATTTTGGCTGGCAGCTTGCCAGGATTGTTAACGAGTTTTCCGGTCTTTCGGTCCGTTGGAACATCTGTCATCAATATTCGACGGCTATGTGAGCAGAAGGGAGACCGTTGTGAATGTTTAGTTGTGCATGTTTCTGTGTAGGAAGGCGGATGCACTTAAAATCTTCAAGTTGATTAAAAACTACCAGAGACTGCAGTCGGCTTTAGTTGGATTACTGATGCTGAATGGATGTAGTATGTCAGTTTTAAGATGCAAGTTGAACGAGTGTAATGTTAATGACTCATTAGTAAAGTTAGTAGTAGAATTTGGAGCGGTAAACATTATCCTTGACAGTAGATTAAATACAATTATAGCGTATTATTGAAAACTTTATAGTTATTACGCAGTTACTATAATCTTGAAGCTAATTGAAGCTTTTGAGAAAAAAAACATTTGAGTTTAAAGCGTAATTATCTCAATATCGGTAAAAAAACTGTTCAATACATAGATGTGATTATATGTAGGTCTATTTGTTATAAAGAAATTTACATAGTATTTAAGCTCAAGTCTATTTGTTATTAGATATAATATTATTCTTAATTACTTAACTTTTGAAAAATTGACTTTTTCAATTGTAATATGTTTTATTTGTAATTGAAATTTTAATAAATACACAGGTAGAATATAATGAAGTTAATCCGAGCTCTAAATATAATTGTTATTTATTTCAGATTCAAATAATATGATGTTGCTCTCAATATTCGCTTTTAGTTGTCTCTACTTTTTTTCTCTGACTTTTGGTAGCCTTTCAGTTTATAATATCGACAATAACAATGACAATACAACGATGGCAACTCGTCAACATAAAGTTTTATCAGACAACCAAGATAGTCGATTCATTGATGACATTCTGGTTCAACTGATCTCACCTCCTATATACAGTAACTCTATCATATTGATTATAATCGTTTGTTCCTCAGTCGAAAACTTTTCACAGCGACAAACCATACGACAAACTTGGGGAAATATTCAAAACGAAAAATATATTAACGATATATTACAGGTAAAGGCTGATAAACTTAGAAAAGTAACGCTTTTATTTCTTCTTGGCAAAGTAAATCCTGTCACACACAATGAAAATGATTCTACTCAAGATGTGATAAACTCTGAAGCAAGGAAATATCAAGATATAATTCAAGCGAATTTCATTGACTCTTACACGAATCTAACACTGAAATCAATTGTAATGCTAAACTATGTTTCAACTAATTATCCTAATGTAAAATTTCTGTTAAAATGTGACGATGATGTTTTTATAAACACACCTTTGTTGCTACATGATCTTGGCAATACTGTGCATAAAAAATTTATAATGGGGCGCGTGATAGCGTACGCGCAGCCAGTTAGGTCGCCTCTTGCTAAATGGTACACCCCTCTATCAGTGTACAATCAAACTGTGTATCCTACCTATGTGTCCGGTGCGGCTTATTTACTTTCTGGCGATATCATACATGATTTGTATCAAGCATCGGTAAGCTTTGAATCTGGAATTTTTTGGATAGAAGATGTTTTTGTGACCGGTATGCTATCTAAAAGAGAAAACGTTGAGTTGATTTCAAATGGGAAGTTTGATGGATATAAGCAGTTAGCTAATCTGTGCGCGATAAGATCACATATCATTCAACATAGATTGACAGATAAAGAAATTAATCTATTGTGGTCAGTCGTTAATGGATCGCGTATTGACTGCAGAAGCTGATCTATCAGTATATCTATTTTATTGTATTATCTATTTTATTGTATTATTTATTATTTTATTTTCTCAGTATTATGTTAATAATAAAATAAAAGCATGAAATATGTTACGATGTATTATATTGAAATATTTATATTCAGAATTGGTCAATAAAGTTCGAGTTTACAGTAAATTACTACACAACGATTCATAATTTTATTTATGGTGTATATTTCAATGCCAATAGCACTCAATTACGTAAGGAAAATGCGAAATTAAATGAAACAAAAGACAGTATTTAGTGTATACACTTTATTATCATGCAACGTTGCAAAGAGATTAATAAATTTGCCTAACGTAATACTAAATTAATATATAATCGGCATATAGTTTCTTTTAAAATTGAATACATAATAAATTATACAAATTTAAAAGTTAATGTGTTTAAAGCATACAGCAGCATAATACGAAATGTGTAGTATTAAAATTTAGCAGCATATAATATTAATGTTTTGATAAAGCCAATTTTTGTCCATTTTTTTACAACAACTGATATGTCTAAAATGAAGTTTTAATTTTAGTTTATTTTAATTCAGGCATAGTATTATTATTTCGCAGAAAATGAATAAAAAGTTGTTATTCTTTATGCTTCAAGAAAATTATTACAGATTAATCATACTGTAAAGAGTTGATCATATTATGGATATACATGTGTAATTGTATGAATTTTTGATTTAATTTTTCATTATGCAGTTATAAAAGAGTGTGACATATTAAGCTATTAAGCAGATAATAGATCTTATCCATAGATAAGATCTATGGATTTCTATGAACTGTTTAAGTAATGGGACATGACAAATTGATAATTCCATGTTATTGCAGATTTTCCATGTAACTGCAGGTAAAATAATGTATATTTAGTTCATTTTGCTTTAAAAGGAAGCGTACTCTTTTGATCTCCTGAAAACTTAATTCCAGCGTATATAATATGAGACATTATAAAAGAGACGAGGTATATAATTATTATTCAGTAAAGTTTATGTAATGAAATATTGCTTCAATCTTTGATCTCTTCTAATAACCATAACCGCCGCCATAGTGGCCGCCGTATCCGCCATTGGGGTAACCGTATCCACCATAGTGTCTGTAACCATAGTAACCATTAGTGCCTGGTACGCCGACGAAACGGGCGGTGCCTGTTCCGGATCCGTAATGCTGAATATAAAGAAAGAACTTCAAACTGTAATAATCTCTATATACTTTAGATGTTATGATAATAATAATAATAATGATATAGTAAAATACTGTACTATGTAGTGACTAAAGCGCCCGTGTTAAACTAAAGTATATATTTCACTGGTGGCATAGATTGCAGTTGAATTTAATCATAAATGCATAAAAATGCCCTGAGTTTTCTGAAATTTGACGTTATTAAAATTCAAGTTTCGTTTGTTGCTTTTTCGATAGAATATGTTACTGTAATAGTTGCGAACTGCTATGGCTTCACATTTGTTTTTATCATGATAAACAGAAGCAAAGGACTAGAATGTAAGCCTATTATTATATTATCTATCTTTAATGTCTGCAGAGTAACATAATATTTAATTGATAATTAGGCTTACTTTTGTTTCGAATTTTGTTAATAGGCCTAGTAATTAATGACAATAACTAGCTAGGTATAGTATTTAATATTCAATAAGCAAGTTTGATGTTGCAATTACTTTTTAAAAAATAATTAAAATTTTAGAATTAAAATTAGAAATTTTTCGTTATGACAAACCTCAGCGACACTGTTGACTTGTTCTTGACGAACATCATTACGATACACTGCGGCTACACCTTCATGTCTAAAATAAATGAAATTAACAATGGATTATGGATATAATGCAAAAATGAAACATTATAATACGCCTATATGTTAATTGGGTTCTTTGATTTAAACTGCAACATTTTCATGATCTATATTTTAAATAATAAAAGCACTGTACAAAATAGCAGACAGTATATAGTTTTGATTATTTCGTTCATTGAATATTTTATAACATTAAACTGATATCAAATTTTTACCAAAAAAATTCTAAATGAAAATTGTATCATGACATTTGTGTACAATAGCAATTTTATGTTCTATAGACTATGGTCGATATATACGCTTATTGTTTGAACGATTCTAGGAAAATTATTTCATCTTTTTAAATGAATCAATCATTAATTTAATCAAATTGTCAGACATAATTTACGATATTTATTTAATCATGTCATAAAAAATAGATTATAGAACATTGTAACCAAAATAACCATTATATATTATAAATATATATATTAAAATAGAAGCTCTAATTATTATTATACTTACACATGTCTAAGTCCAGGCACGTAGTGGGACCTGTAACCATATCCGTCCTCCGCTAAAGTCACCGCGACCAGTGTGACCAGCAACGCGAGAGCAACTTTCATCATTTTATCAATTTAACTTCACTGACTACTATTGAAATATAATAAGTAATATAGATTTTGTAATCGCGTTTTATATCTGCGAAACAATGGTTTGGACATCGATGTCTAAAACTATGCCAGGCAGTCGGTGAAACGTGTGATTGTGGTGCAACAGATGTGCCTTCAGGCATTTAATGACATTTCATCACATAGATAGGCTTAGACCTAAGTACATTGTTTCTGTTCACACTCACAACGACACGAATTAATTATTTTAATAAACAATAGGGTCTAATTAATTTACAAAATATTTCTCAGCAGAATTTAATACAATCACAGTTCTAATCGCTCTATAATGGAATATATATTACAAATTTACTTTTTTTAAAAAAATAATACAGGCCCTACAAGAATTAAATTGCGTGACTTGCTGCAAGGCTAATTAACTTAGGCCGTCATAATTTCGTTACATTGTATATTTGTTAACCACTATTTACTAACTGAAACCTCGAATAAATATTCTTTATAAGCTAGACTATGAAATTTGAAATGTTATTTCATATTTTTTCTGCCATTATTCATTGATTAAGAAGAATATAACCGAGTCCTTGCTCGGATGACGACAGCAGCGAAAGTGAAAATCCGACTTAAACTCAATATTAGTAATTTGCGTTAACTTTGTTAAGGTTGAAGAGTTTAAAAACTAAATTCATATTAGGAATTGTCATTAAATCCTATTTTTCAACTTTGCATATTTATGAATCGGAACACAAATCAGCAAAGATTATATCTGAGTACATTTGTGCAAAACATAAGGTGATAGGTCTATTTAATTTCATAAAAAACATGTTTCACGACACCCGCGTCTAACTAAATATACATAACGATACATTTGAATGAACCACGAAATCGTAATTTCATCACTTAAAATTCACACCTTGAACCCTCGAATACCAAAGTAAAAATCCTCCGAAATCTAGCCCTAACTGCAACGGCTTTCAATCATTGACAAAAATATACGTTTAGAAATTACAAACTGACCTTGTCTTTCAAAACAGACTTAAATTGTACCACATTTCTAACAAGCGACCTATTGCAGAAGCACTTTCGTACAAGACCACGTTATACTAGCCTCGCAATAGATTGCATCGCTTTAACGCGGAGCACTCTAGTTTTTACGCTCTATGAGAAATGGCCGGGGTGAAGCCTTGGTTGACTGGGGCTTCCTTGGTTCATAGACTGGGTCGAGGACTCTTCTCCTATCGAGGGAAATGCGCGCCTATAACTACTTCCGGTGATATATTGATCGTTTAGCGGATAATTTGGACGTTTTTAAATTGCGTTTTAATGCAAGAAAATGTTATTATGACATTGTTTACTTTATTAAAAAAATTTATACTATCCTTGTCGTTTTATAACATCTCTTTTAAATAAAGTATCTCTTTTAAAGTAATGTAAAACATAAGCTGCGCGATGAAGCCAGGGTTTAGTATCGTTTGATAAATTGTTGTATCAATAATATTTCGCTATAATTGTATGTTTTGATTTGGATGGATTTTGGTCATCATATTGTAAAAGCGAATGATTGAATCTCTATCTAAACGAATTATATGACGACTTATACGTTAGTGCTCGTTATATTTTATTGTATTATGATTAGGTGTACTTAAAATTAAAGATCTAATAATTTTAATGGGTTTTTTCACTATCATTTGTATTTTTGAACAGTTCCTGCAACTCAGTTTTTATCACAAACTAACAAGAGATGCCAATCAACAGATGCTGGCAAATCATTAAGTCGTAAGTTATCATTATTATACTTCTGTATTCCTATTTGAACTCTTATTTCTTTGATATTAAGTAAAACAATGACACGAAAACTTTCCCGCATCTAATTAACTATATATTCGATTTTTATCATCGATCCGTTTCTACTTTCATTGCAGCGACTGTTCGACCGGTCAACCTTCAGGTCAAGAAAACGCTCGCCGATTACGGTCAATACGTCGGTCAGTGTTTACCAAAGTTTGTTCAGAAAGTTCAACTAACTAACGGAGACGAACTGGATATCTTGATTCATCCTGATGGCATCATCCCAGTGTTGAGTTTCTTAAAAGATCACACTAACGCACAGTTTACAAATCTGGCTGATCTCTGCGCTGTTGATATACCGTCGCGACAGTATAGATTTGAGGTTTTCTTTTGATTTGGTTTCTGCTATTAACATTCTGAACAGCATAATTTTAACTAATAATTCTAATAATATGGTAATTATTCTAAGTAACTTTGTAAGTTTTTAAATTAATTGATCTATATTAACTTTACTATTAGTGTTTTATTACAGATATACATGTATTATATTAAAGCTTATTTTTACTTTATTTAAATAATATAATATCTTGATCTGCAAATTATTCTAAAGCGGTTATAGATTTGAGGTCTGATGTCTGCTGGAATTTATTTTCAATTGGTTCAGTTTTTAGCATTCATATCTTGTGTCAGATATTATTTTATACTGAACAATTTTTACATTTCAATCAATAGTTTTGATAAGTATCAACTAGTAGTAAATATACTGACATTAATTTGATGATAAAATTAATCACTGAAATTTCATTGTTAGATTGTGTATAATCTTCTTTCCTTGCGTTTCAATCAACGCATTCGTGTTAGAACTTATGCAGATGAGTTGACACCGGTGCCATCTACTAACTTTATCTTTGCTGCATCAGACTGGTATGAAAGAGAGGTAACACATTGGCTTCTTTTCATATAACTTACCACATTATACTTCTCGAGTCAAAGCTCGTTAGAGAAGTGGTTAGAGCGCTGGATTCAGAAGCGATAGGTCCAGGTTCGGATCCCGGATAGCTCAGTATTTTACAAACTTGCTGCACGCTTTAGTAAGACGCTTAAATTGATAGCTACGTCTGAGACATCGTTTGTATAATTAGGTAATCCATGACGTTAAACTTAACCTTATTAAGCATGGTATGTTGCATTATTTATTATATTTATCAGTATACTATTCATTTCTGTAAAAAGAGGACTAGTAATCGTTAGAATGTGATTGAAAGATGATTAAATAACTTCTATTCAGTTACTCTTATGGTATTGATTTAATGACTCCATTAAATCAATACCATAAAACCATATAAATTAATGATTTGATAGCTTATTATTTTACTTAATAAATAAAAAACAATGTAAGTTACTGAATATTTAACTTGAATCTAAGATCTTTCTGTTCATTTAACTCTAGAAATTACTCTGCTAAAATATTTGTAAACTCGAGTACTGTTTATATTTTTTAATTTCTTTTATTTCTCTGTCTTGTACAGATCTGGGATATGTATGGTGTGTATTTTTCAAATCATCCCGATCTCAGACGTATATTGACTGACTATGGATTTGAGGGTCATCCCTTTCGTAAAGATTTTCCCCTAGTAGGATATGTCGAGGTATTTATTAGATTTATATATTTGAATTAAATAGAATTAAAGTAATAGAATTTGAAATAAATATTGTCATTATTTCATTATACGTGTGATCATTATTGTTGTAAATCGCTAGCAAATTATTTTTTGATCATGTTGACTTTGATGCCACAGGTCTACATTTCAAATCCTAGCAACTTTATTTCACTGATTCATTTATTTTAATTTAGTTTTAATTTGAAATGTTAATTATAAGTTGTTTCGGTTATTTCGTTCAACTGCAAACTGAAACACGAAACTGAAAAGGGAATGAAATAAATACATTTATATTAAAAAATTGCGCTTTGGTTATTCATCTTTTTCTCAACTTGTTAGTATATTTACTTGCTTGCAATGTTGCTATTTATTTGTCATCTAATTGTGATATAATATCTTTATAAAAGCTATTTGTTGCAAACTGAAAGAAAAAACTATTTGTTGAAACATGAAATTGAATAGTGAATGAAATCTAATTTTGGACTAATATCTTAATTAAATAAAAACTATTTGTTGCAAAACTGTAAATTGAGAAGTGAATGAAATGTTTTAAGGTTCGTTATGACGATGAAGTAAAGAGAGTGGTGGCAGAACCAGTTGAATTGATTCAAGAATGGAGAAAGTTTGACGTTAATAGTCCTTGGGAAACTTTTCCAGCTTTCCGGGAATCATCCGTGGAAGATATTCCGCTGTTGGATGAAAAGAAAGCGGATGCAAAACCAACTGAGCCAAAAAAATAAACGGATATTTAATATAGTGAAACAGATTATGTAGTTTTGTGAAATAGTATATAGTCGGTAAATTATAATGAATGAACTTTAATACGGTTCTTTTTGTTTATTAAATTTAACTTTAAGCTAAAGTTTAACTTATTTTCGAGTTAAAAGTAAAATAAAGTTTTACAAATGGACTTTATTTAAATAATAAATAATCGTGGTTTAGTGTTGTAGTAATTATTATTGATTTACTTTAGCTTAATAAATTTTACTGAAATTCAGTATTGGAGATTTAAAACTGAATCATTTACATTATTTTATAATATAATACTGAAGACAAAACTAACTGTTGCAATTTTTTATTATCAACTAAAAAATTATATAAATTCAATATTAAATCATTGGGCTGTTATACTATGCAAATGAGTTGCTGGCTAATAGCATTGAAGCAACACATAGAATGAAATGAGACGCTTAAAAATTGATGATATAAATCATATAATATAAGAAATTTCACGGTACAAATTATACATCATTTCACAGGAAAAATTCTTCCATGAACGAAATAAATTAAATTGGAAAACATGAATAAAATAAATTACTAACAACTGAATGAATAAATAAGCATTTTAAAATATAAACTACGAATATCAAGCTTTGTATATTTTACTAGATTTAAAAATTAACTTAAAAATAGTAGATTTCACAACACAAAACATATTATAATCTCTATAAACATCCTGGAGACTCTTTAATGGCAGAAAATAAATGATTGTACTATATATAAAACCACTTAAACTTAAATGTTTCGTTTTTCAGTTAAATGTTTCGAAATGCACAAATTTTGATAGAAATGCTCTCTTGCCCTGTTATTGCATTATTAAGCTGCACAGGCTTTGGTAAATATATACAGTCATTTAATCACAAACAAAAACAAAAAACACAAATGTACAAAAATTCTTTAAAACTTAACTATGAAATCAGGAATAACTTAAATACATCATTATGAGGTAATTACAATTAACTACTTATAACTCTAAGCTAATAAATAAATTTAACGCTTAGCTATAGTTTGATTACATTCAAAATTTGTTTAAAACGATGTTTAACAAACATACACAAAGAAGAAAAAGCATGCATAGAAAATGTTCAGACATGAAGGTAAAAATATAAAACGTAAAAAACATGGAAACACCAAAAAACACCAAATTACTGTACAACAAACTTAATATCTAACTTGTTGAGCAAACAAAACAAAATGAATTACTAAACGCGTATTTAACTAAAGTTCACTTATACATTTTTTACTTTTTTATAATTCTATACTCGCTTAAAAATTAATTACTGAAATTATTGGAAATATATTGAAAGAAGCTCATATATTTACTCTTTAGAATGATATTAATCTACGATTAGATGACGACTAACTAATAGAGAAGCGAATACAATTAAAGTTAAGAAAAAAATTCATGACCCTAACGCATTTCTTGTTAAAATAAGATATAAATGTATCAATTTCATATCACAACAGCAAATATTAGTTAAAAATTTCAGATTTTGTATCCAATAAAAAGAAGTGAATTTTATCAAAGTTTATTTTTTACTTAATGTTACATCAGTGTAAAAGCTACTTAGAGAACAAAAGGCAATTTAAGCGTATAACAAACATATCATTACTTTGTCATTCCATGCTGCCTAATGACACACAACTAAACTCTCGTTCAAAAAACAACATTCAAAATCATTTCATTAATGGCAAGAATTGGGAAGACAACTAAGACTTACTAAGTAACAAACTTCTATAAAATTCAGAATTATCCAAACAGCAAACCACATGTATAAAACTCTAATTCATTAGAAATGAGAAAATTAATAACTTTTAAATTACTATCATTAAATTACTGATTAAACAAGGCACTTGCATCTTTATATTAAACAACCGCTTACGCTGTTTATACATCAACAAAGATACTGTGTTAACTTAAATTAAGATACTGTATATTACTGATTACAGTGCATTTATTTCACATGTTAAAATATTTTACAATAAACAGTTCTTTTTTATCAGAGTAATATAATTTATACAAAATCATTGGCAATAAAACAGAGCATTTCTAATGAATCAAAAGTAACATTCAACATTCTTAAGCTAGAAAAAATCTCTGAATCTAATCCTTTCTACATGTTCTACTACAACAGATATAAAATTAAACTGATCTAAACTGATCAACAGTTCACGTTGCTACTCTTTGGTATGTTGTAATGTGGTCGGATCGGTAGTATCTACGAAAATGTCAACAGATCATCTTCATCATTTTCACTAATCCTATTCCTGCGAACAAATTCATTCATCCAAGCTTCGTCCATTGAATGACGATTCTACAACAAATATTATAAAAATGTGATGAAACCCACGCAGAGCTTAGAACTAAGAAGTCTGATTGCTTTTTGTATTCTCTTTTTGTACATTTTTTTTGCTCGGTCGAATACCTATAGTTTGATGTAATGAGGTCGCTACTCAATAGTGTTTTTTCACTTTTTTAGTACTCTGTTAGTAAACCAACATTTAATCAATGAACTTTTGTTGATGTTATACATATTCAAATTGTTGAAATAAATAAATATCCATCTATCTGCCTGAGTTAGAGTCCAGCATATAATATTTCGCTTGATGCATTCTTAATCAAGATAAAGAATATTTACAAATAAGCTACTAATCTAGACATAAGAAATAACTTATACCTTACAATAATGTACAAAAATGCGTTAATTTATATATCATGTTTAGTAGTTATACAAAGCTTCTTCAACTCCATCATTTCGAAAACCTCTGTTCTTTCATTTTCAATTTTTTTTGACCAATACCATTTACAATTAACAAAATAAACATTTGACCATTTATTTCATTTCCCTATAACTTTCTCTTTGAGTTCATCGATATTCTCTAACAATTTCTCTTTCCTAATTCCAATAATCCAGCAACGAAACTAAAAGAAACAAAGGAAACAAAACAATGTAAAAAACTTAACTAAAAATAACAATACTTCAAAACAACAATTACCGTATCGTTTATGATAAAAATCCTCCCCTCCACCGTGGGTGCAAGTGCCGCGCCTGACACTTCCATCTCTACTGTCTGTATACTACACCTACGCGTCAGCAATGTCTGCGTTCTCTCTGGATTTGAAATACTAACCCTCGACCTCGGTGTCGAGTTCACGGATGCTTCCGTACCCGGCGCGATATCAAAAGTTGAAAATTCCCGAGCGGGGGAATTTTCCTGAGTGTTTGTTACATGTTCAGGAGATAAAAATGGGAAACCATCGTCGACACTCATTTGACGTGCAATACTTCGACGTCTGAGAGAATAAATAAGAGACTAAATTATATTCAGCAAATATGTCTATATAGGCAGCAATTAAGTTTACGTAATTTACATAGGAAACAATTAGACTCTATGAGTTAAAATCAATAATAACATTTAAATTCAACTTAAATTTTTTAGAATTAAGATCATTAGTCAAGATCTATTTCTATTTCAATAAAAACAACACTTTCTGAAGATTTCTGAAAAGAATATTTTGCAAATAAATTGTAAATACAAAAACAATTAAACAGCTCCAATGGAAAAAGAACCAGTTTTATACTAAATTGCACTTTAATGATGATGTCATATATTACTATTTATTACTATAAAGTCTACATTACCTATTGATAGGTATTATACTCTGATGATGAACAGTCTTTGGTTTTTTCAATCCTCTCAATATCTGAACAGACTTGAAATGATTCTGTACGGCTGTGGTTAATGCTGGTCCTTCTTCCTCATCTTTCTAGAAAACCAGATAGAAATTACCACTTGAACACGGTAGAATTTTATCTTATTTAAAAACTTCAGAGCACAAGCCTAACGCATTAGTTATTCCGAATCAAATTAATCAAATGTATATTAATTTACACACTATAAATTCCTTAAATTGGTTAATAATACTGAACTAAATTATTGCAGTATATATATTAAATTATATAATAAATGTGTAAAATTATATACTAGATTCCTTGTATTTTAAATAGTCGATTTCAAAATTCAGTAAATAATAACCAAGCCTATCAAACAGAAAATTGACTGATATAAGAAGTTAAATTTATACTTACCAAAACAATACAGTCCTTTAATACATCATATCCATCTTTGCCATTGTATATATAACTCTTTGTAACTAGTCTGTAGCCCTGAACAGCGGGAAACAGTAACAAAATGTACCGGTAACTAACTAATATCATGATGAAAATAAAATTCTTAAATTTACTACTATCTAGTTCGGACTCTCAGACAATTATTATTTAAAGTTTTCACTTACTTAATTGTAAATAATATTACCTAATTGTAATTAAATTAATGAAAAGTTACTACAAGTAAAGTTTACACTAAATATGATAATACGATCCATTATATAATAAACTTCTCCATGAAAATTAAAATAATAAACAAGTCAGTGTTATTTAAATTTACAACTGAAACTTCGTATAATAATAATATTAACTGTTAATATAATATATGATAATAACTTTATAACAAAATCAAAGGTTAGAATTATAATAGCTAACTTTAGCAAGATCAATGAATTGTCCCTGAATTTTAACGTGTCTATAATCAACGCGTTGTCCTGAAGGTTTCGTAGGATCAAAACCAAATGAGATCCCAGAGACTTGAGGGAAACGCCCTTCAAGTGCCGGATACTTTGAGACTCCGTTCTCTAAAGCTTCTATAATCTTTTGTCCTGCGATAAATAATGCATTTGGTATTGTGTAACAAGAATTCTAGATATTGAAAACAATCCTATAAAGCAAATGTTATGCAGTGTATAAAAATAATAAATACAAATTTAGTCAATAATTAGACTGTAAAATTAATAAAGGAAAAAAAATGAACAAAATTGCACAGTTTATCCAGCTTAAAACCATTACATTTCTATTATAATTAATAATAACAAAATAGTCTTATAAAATGATACCATTAACACTACATTATAAAAAGGAATCATTATTTTTATCAACTTTTCAAGGTATTAAACAAACTTAATCTTACCAGAAACCCTAATCATAACCAAGGGATCAATCATGGGTAGAATGGCCATTAGATCTTTTATCTTAAATTCTCCCTTTGGATGTATTGTGTCAGATCTCAGAGTTCCAGAATTGAGCAAAGCGACATCAGCATCATTCGTTTCCAACATTATGTCAGTTACAAAATTACCTTAAAAAAGTTAAACTATATAAATCAGACAATAATTACACATTAATGCTAGCAAAAGATAGTTATTGTTACTTGTTACTTTTTTAGTTATTATTATTTGTTGATTGTCAATTGTTTATTGTTACATTTTTAACATACAAAAATGCAAAATTCTATTGTTTAATATTTAAACAACTTGATAATAAAACTACATTAAACAAAACGAAATACAAATAAGGAAATAAGCGGAGTAATACCTAGATTGGTTTCCTCAGTTCGTATTTTAGAGAATCTTCCATCCAATTCAACTTCTAGATTACCAATAACTGTGTCCATTTTTTCACCCATCAAAACTGTAATCAAATTGTTACAGCACATTAAAAACTCTCTCATTCAATCATGAACATAACTAGACACCCGGAATTTAGATCATAGTTAAAATTAACATATGTAACTGCGAGAATCTCAAGATTTAGGTTCGAATCCAGGTGTAAATATTGAATCCTCTATTTATTGCACTCTTTAGCATGACCACCCTTTAACTTAGCGCTTAAATTAACAGTTATCAAAGTCTTTATAATTTTTGCAATGTAATAGATTCTTATACTGAACCGAAAATATCTATTTCTAAATATACTCAAAACTTAATTTTGAAACAAAGATTAAACTTACTTAAAAACTGATCGACAATTTTCTTAGCCTCTGGTTCTTCAGCAATACTAGAATCGATATCAATTCTCTTCACATCTACATCAACACTGGAGTCTTTATTAAACTTTAACGTCACTTGAGACATGTTTCTAAAATCTGTTCCACTCTTAATTACATACTTTCCATTGATCTGTAGAAAACAAAATTCAAAATATAATATATACCGCAATAAAATAAAACTATCTATACGCAGCGGCAGTGCTGGGAACTTTGAAACTGCTTCTCAAGACATTTTTTTAATCTTTTTACACTCTCTTAACTGAATTTTTACTTGCTATACTAGTTTAAACAACTGTTTAAACTAGTATAGCAAGTAGTTGTTTAAACTATCTTTAACTATTTTTGTACTGTCAATCAAATTTGTATTCAATTAAAATCTATTTTACTGTTTATTTTCCATCAATTTTATTTCTATCTACTTATTATTTCTATTGTCTTATTTACGTTTTCATTAAAGTAATTATAATATTGACCTGTTTTACGATGTAATCGTGATCGTGGCCACCAAGAATTAGGTCAATGCCCGCAACATTCTCAGCCAATCGCGTGTCATTAGGCCAGCGCATGTGGGTCAAGGCTATAATGTAATCAGCACCCTATAAAATAAACCACAAAACACAAAATTAATACAAAAATGAACACAAAATAATCGATACAGTCAAATTGATAACATTTCTAGTGAAAAGTGAATAAATAAACTAGACTACAATCTAAACGAATATTATTCTAAATGTATAATTATTAGAATGATTTTGATAATCTAAAGTCTGTAATAAAAAATATTCAAAATGTAAAAAATATTTCAAAATTTGTCAAAAATCGAAGAAAATTATAAAAAAAGTTGAGTAAAATCTGATGAAGTTGACAAAAAATAGTAACTGATAATAAAAAGTTGTGTTTAAATGAGAGATGATATTGACCTCATCTTTGAGTTGCTTGACTAGATTATTTCCCTCCTCTACAAAGTCTATACAGACAAGATCTTCAGGGTCTATAGTTGCCAATGTGTCTATCCATTCTTCTTCTACTAAGCCCATTAATCCAATCTAGCAATCAATTAATCCTTCAATCAAATCAATCAGTCAATCTACCAGTCAATCAATCCAATCTATAAATCAGTCAATCTACCAGTCAATCCAATCTATCAATCAATCCAACCAATCCATCAATAAATCAATCTATCAATCTGTCTATCAATCAATCAATCCCATAAAACAATAAATCAATTAATCTATCATTCAAGCAATCGAACCAAACAATAAATCAATCCAATCTATCAATCAATCTATCAAGCAATCAATCAATCAAATCAATTAATCAAATCTATCAATTAATAATTCAATTAATCAATCTCTCTATAGATTAGTTAGTCAGTCACATATCATAGTCAGTTAATCAATTACATATACTCAACGATACGTTAAACTTTATTTAAACCACCTTATGATTTTTCCAAGTAATGATATGAGACACAAGACCATCAGCTAGAGGTTTTTCAGTCGTAGTATCGTATACATTACTCATCAGCCAGGGAAACTTGGTCTCAGTGGCAACCTTTGTTAGCACATCCACTCCAAAATCTATTGAAAAAACATATCATTTAATGGCTTTAATCTCTATGAAAAAAATCTTAATTTTCACTCAAAATATTGGCTTAAAAGGATTATAAAATACTGGGTAAATTCTGATAGATTAATATGTAATATTAAACTGAATTTTAGATGCATAGAAGTTGTTCCTGAATTTGCATTTTATTATAGAAAACACAGCTAGAGATTTATTTCTTTTTGATAAAAACAATACATTAGCCTTAATCAGTTTATTCAGAATAAATTAATCAGCAAAGAGACTCTGCAAGTAAAGATAACACTTGTAATAACTACTTAATTATAAACAAGAAACATTTGAGCAACACTAGATATTGATATAATAATAATAATAATAATAATAATACTAGTATTACCAAAATCAAACTGCAGAACTGTTCAAACAAATTAACAAATTATCTTTGTAAAAGCACCAGGAATCAAAACCCACAAATAACAACAATCAAGCCAAAGGCTTAAATAATTTTATACAGATATAAGTATAATTTATTACATTCTTAGAACAGAATTAAATATACACCACTTCTAATTAATAAAAATAATACATTCTAGTGTTTAAAAAAACAGTATATAGATTGTAGAAGAACTTGAAGAAGACTTACCAAAATCATGATTTCCATAGACAGCACAATGTACCCCAATCTCATTAAGAATTGGAATCATTTGTTTGCCTTTGGTTACTGAACTCACTGTAGTAAAAACAGAATTTATTAACAATATACTAATAGGAATTGTAAAATTACAATAGCTATTAAATGTCATTTTCCTATTTATAAAATGATTTGATGTTTTAAAAGCTTGGCTTGTGATCAAATATAACCGCAAGAAATTGTGTCTTTTCACCGCAATATTTAAATGATCATGATATCATTTTAAAACACAAATTGACTTACATCACACTTATAACTGTCATCAGCATTTATCATCATTTTACCGAACTTACTAAAGAATGCATGTCTAATAAAAAGAATGATATTGTCATTAATCCTAACAATCAATATTTATCCAATAATAATAATTTTATAAAAAAATGATAACTTTGCTAACTTAAAGAAGGATTAAGAGCATCTCCACTGAACATCACTAAAGGATCAAGATGAGCCAATTCTCTGATAGCCGTAATAAATCTAGCCGCACCCCCCACCGGCTCACTATCCCTCGGCTCTATGTTGTACACATCATTGAAATGAAGTATAGTCATTATATCTTCCTCTAAATCACTAGAAACTTTTCCCTCGTGTATAGAATCCGAGCTTTTATCAGAATTTCTTTCAGAAATGTCATCAGTCTTATGTGTTAGTATTTCCATAGTGCAGTTGAGGAGATTTTCACTAAATGTCAGATCAATTAATAATTATTAATTAAAAGTTAGTTTAATTAATAATAATTAAAATGCACTTTGCAATTCATTTTTAAATCTTCCTGTAAACAGATATATAAATATAGAGTTAAATTTAATGTATTTTATGCAGAAATTTGTAATGAAGTTATAATGCATATAAAACGGTCCGTTCAATCGCATAAATAAGACTTCAAATAAAAATATAAATATACAAAATTAATATTAATTAATTATTAATTAATAATTAATTAATAAGAAAAATGATGTATTTTATTTTTAAATGAAAATTTATCCAAATTTGAGCGATAATTAATGAGTTGACATTGATTGCAAATATTCAATCAAACCTCAATCAAATCATTTCTTATCTTCTAATTAATGATTTATTGATTGCATTGATTGATTAAAAAGCATAATCATACTTTTAATAAATATAAATCTTTATTATATAAATAAAAACTAATATTTAATCACAAATTTGTTACATTTTAAGTTACAAAATCTCGTTTCACAGAACTTGCTTATAATGGCAGCTTTAAGTTTAAGAAATTTTTATTTTATTATTTTTAAGAATAAAATTCATAATACCGGACGTGTAATTAGGCGGACGTATACTATCGAGCCTCCTGATTGGCTCGGGGGACAAAGTATCCTTGAAAGACCCGGAAAATATGAGTTCCCCAAGCATACCGAGACCCTTGAGTCGAGATTAAATGGTAATTTTTATAATTTTATACTTTTATTTTATTAATTATCATGTTATACATTAATTTTATACTTTATATTTATGTAATTAATAATATGTATATCCTTATGCATTTATTTATACATATTTATATTGTTAATTATTACATTTAAATTTGATGTTTTGTAAAATTAAATTTTATAATTTGTGGGATAGACTAATTTACCGAAACTGCCGAAAAGTGCCGAAACGGCGCCAAATTTTTATTTGACGTCATAGAGATTTC
>JAQIXG010000767.1:0-27764 GCA_034700105.1 Oconnorella tubifera
ATTAATGAAGATAATTTATTTATAGATGATTAATGAAGATAATTTATTTATAGATGATTAATGAAGATAATTTATTTTTATGTTCATTCATTTTCTGTTTGTTTTCTAATGAATGATTCGTTGCGTTATTATCGAATATAAATATATTAAATGTATAAATACGATTTGAATAGTTTGTACTGATTCTGTTGCAGTTAACGAAAATAAAATAATGAATATAGAAATGATATTTATATGAAATTGCTTTGAAGTTCTAAGAAATACATTTTATTATAATTATTTATTTATATCTTTCTAAAGAGAAATCCATTGGTGAGAGAATTATTTGAAACTTACTGTCTTTGTAGAATATTAAGCGTTACATTTTATAACATTTTTTTATGTTAATTTTTTATGCAGTTGTATGTTATTTATCATTTAAATAGTTTGTTTAATCTCACGTCGAGTTAAACTTTTGCTTTTAAATTCCGTTTTAAATTTGTAAAGACGGTTTTATACGAGTTCTGTTCATTTTTTTGATGATTTATATGCAGCGTGAATAATCACTAGATAGACTTATACCATTGTTCTTTATTTTATATTTATATTTGCGTTTAATTTGTTACTTTAATTACTTCAACGTTATTTTGAGATGCGTTAATATTAGATGTTGTTTTCAATGTTTAACTAGAACTGATATCATGATAATTGTGATTAATGTTCTTTGTATTAGTGCTAGATTTTTTATGAACTCTAGAATTAATGGAGCAGCAGTGTTATATGCTTTTTTTTCTGTTTTTGTTATACGTTATTGTCATTTTTGTTTACAAATAATTACAAATATTATTATTTTATTTTCGATGTTAATGTTTTGATTAAAAGTAAATTTTGCGTGCACAACGTTTATCGTTTAAGTGAAAGTGAATTTTAAGCTTTTTATTATTCCGTTAATTTAAAGGAATTGTTGTGATTGTATTAAGTCAATTAATACAATAACAAAATTCAATTTATACATATCATATAATTCTATCAATATAAACTTATATTCTATTTTGTCAATAGTGCAAGTAATGCGTAATAATAAATTAAACGCAAGTACAATGTTCTTACTATAATGAATAACCAACAAGCAAATGAAATATTGATTCTCTATAATTTTATACTTGAAGAATTTACTTTGAATCTCTTGTTTCTATGCTTTTCTATATAATCAAAAACATATCATTCTGTGCAATTTCATTTCTTATAATTTGTTAGAAAACTGCACGAGTTGATCTATGTTGTAATATTTCAGCAAGGTGATGAAGATGATAACGATGAGTCTGGATTAGATGATGACGCTCTGTCTGACTGGAACCTGCGTAAGTACTCTTCATTTCTACGCAAATTTGAATTTTATACTTCATTCTATCGCGCTGTATAAATTTAATATCAAATTTTAAATTGACTTAGTTAACGTTTCATAGCGTTATCCATGAAGATATTATTGCATATTAGTAAGTAATATTTTGCTAATACACGTATTAATTGAACATAATATAGTTAGTTAAAACTATATATTAATTGACAAGAATATTAGTCAAATTAAGTAGTCATCTTTTTTGTAAACTATTTTATGCTTCAATAATTAAGTTAAAAACATTGCTACAAATATATTATAAATTATTGCATCTGAAAACTTCATTCATGCTTTCAATAAATAGCATTCTATTCTGATGTTAAATAAAGCAGTATAATCCAAGTATAAAATGTTGTAACAATATATGTACAAGGAGTATTATGTATAAGACAATTTTAATGAAAGTGATAACACAGATAATAATGATGATAATGATGATGTAGGCAAGTGCTCGGCTGCTGCGTTGGATGTTCTGGCCAATGTTTTCCATGATGAGATTCTACCCATCGTCCTTCCAATCCTAAAGGAACTTCTATTTCACCAGGAGTGGGAGATCAAGGAGTCTGGCATCCTTGTCCTTGGAGCTATAGCTGAAGGTTGAAACTTAGTTTCAAACATTTTTCTAGCACTTATTCATTTGAAAGTCATCTTTTATACACATTTATCCAGCAAGAAAAGTTGATATCATTCGTATATTGAAATATTCAGTTGATATCATTCGTATATAATTCATATATTATTCGTATATTCAAGTATTCAGTAAATATCATTTGTATATTCAAGTATTCAGTTGGCATCATTCGTATATGAAAGTAGAAATCATTCGTATATTTCTGTAAAGTTTTATTTCTAATCTGTTTTTAATCTTTAGGTTGTATGAATGGTATGGTGGTCCATCTACCTGAACTTGTACCGTATTTGATCACTTGTCTCTCGGACAAAAAGTCTCTCGTTAGATCTATCACTTGCTGGACACTTAGTAGATACGCTCACTGGGTCGTAGGTCAACCTCATGACCTTTATCTTAAACCTCTTATGACTGAGGTACGATTGTTTGAATCCGTTTTTTCAAAAACATCCTATTGTAGAGGATGAGCAGTTAAATATATTGTTTTTTATTGTGAAGATTTATGATTTAGATGGGATGGCTTATGTAATATCATAAATGTCTTATTATAGAGGTAGACTTATGTCTGTGTTGTTTTTGATTTCAATCATCGTTTTATCCCTGATGTGATAATAATGTAAAAAATAAAAAATGTCTTCAGGTCAGTTTTCATCTTGAAAATTAAATTTTAGGGTTAGACGACTACTTTTTATTTCAAATGACGATAGTTTAAACTAGTATTACAAAGAATAATTTGGTTGAGATTATTTAAAAGATTATAAATTGACTTGGGAAACTGTCCCAAAAGTTCCCAGCTCTGCCGCTGCATTCTCCCGCTGCGCTGCCAAAGCGAGGCGTTGCTTTAGTTAGATTAATAATTTATATAAGGAGATGATATTTGATTGAGAGTGTAATTTCTTTTGTTAGTTATTGAAGCGAGTATTGGATGCAAATAAAAGAGTACAAGAAGCTGCTTGTTCAGCATTCGCTACACTGGAGGAAGAGGCTTGCACTGAACTTGTTCCTTATCTTGGCTTTATACTGGAGACTTTGGTTTACGCATTCAGCAAATATCAGGTTCGTTATTGTCTGGATTAAATTGTGTATAGAGTCTACTGTACATAATTAAATTGCGTATAGAGTCTATTATAGGCAATGTTGAATATTCATTTGTGTTTATGTTAACTGATTGCGTGTATTTTTCTGTTACTTGATTCATTGATTCATTTTGTGGATGAATGAATGATTGACTGATTCAATTTTTGTTAAATCTTACTTGTACCTATTGATAGATATGATTTTACTAATTGGAACTTATACTATTAATTGATTTCAATTATTTATACTATTTATGTATTATTCCGATTATTATTTATAAAAGTTATAGTTGTTAATGTTTACGTTATTTATAATCCGTTATCAAGTTAAGTATCTTTATGTTAGATGTTTTTTTCTTTAAGCACAAGAATTTATTGATCCTCTATGATGCTATTGGCACTCTTGCCGATTCAGTTGGACATCATCTCAACAAACCCGTACATCGTTTTCTTTACCTAGTTGAAATTTATCTTTAAATTTAATATCGTAGCATTTTAATGTATTGGTTAATGAAAATCTCTTTAAAAAATTGTATTTTTTTGTTTATTGCGTTATATTAAACGTTCTTTACATGTGGCTGCAGAAATGTAGTAAAGTATATGTAAAGATCTTAGATTAAGATCGTATGTGACGTATGTTATATTCTGAGAAAACCGTTTTTTTTCAATAACTTTCTATTTTATTGTACACGCACTGTAATTAAATTGTAGATTATAATATTGTGTACAACGCGAGCTAGCTTTATTTTATACGGCATTCAGAGGTTGCGTTTGATTCGTTGTAACATTAAGGAATAGTTAGACGCAGTTTTTTGTAGTAAGTTTTGTTACGTTTTTCATTTAGGAATATATAAGTCTACTGATGCCGCCTCTTATTGAGAAATGGAACATGTTGAAAGATACGGATAAGGATCTGTTTCCTTTGCTTGAAGTTTGTCATCTTGGTTTTATTTTACTCTTGTTTCGTAATAATATATATTATTTTAAATGTTTGAATGATTTTTTAAATGTTTGGATATTTCAGCGATCATTTTCATACTGTAAAACGAATTTCTTTTTTTAATCAGTGTTTCAATAGATTTATTGCTGTATTTCAGTGTCTGTCTAGTGTTGCTACAGCATTGCAGGCAGGTTTTTTACCCTACTGTGAACCAGTTTTTAAGAGATGCGTTTCTCTGATTGAACAAACTCTCAATCAAAACTATGCAAGTTTACTTTTGCTTCTTTTTTCATTAACGTTGCATTGAAACTCTTTTATAATACTATTAGAATATTGATTTTACGTAGTAATTTAATATTAAGATAGTGTTATTGTATTGTTTAAACTCTGTTTATAAGTGGGTAGTATTATTATGAAATAACGTTCTGCTTATCATATATTTACGTATTTAATTTAATATTACATAAAGAATTTCTTATTTCTATTAAAAGTTATCTTTCTTTAATTTTTTCTCTTACTTTATCAGTATAATATCAGATTTAAATGAATTTACAACACTAAACACAGTTTCTTTATAATTGTTTCTTATCCTGACATATTTGGGGCAATGCTTTCAGGCCAACTACGCTAATCCAGACCAGTTTGAGGCGCCTGATAAAGATTTCATGATAGTAGCCCTTGATTTACTCAGTGGACTGGCTGAAGGACTAGAACATCACATCGAAGGCTTGGCATCAAGTAGTAATCTACTAAAACTACTCTATCAGAGCATGCAGGTGAAATTTATTACTTATTTACTCTACTTATTACTGTACCATTCTATTACTTTTCCTATTTATATATTTATATTGCTTTTATTACATTTGGTCTATTCGAAAGAGTTTTTATTGATATGGAATATTAACATTGTTTTGTGCTATTTGTGTCATTGTTTTGTGTCATTTTTTGTGTTATTAAGATTGTATTATTCGTTGTTGGGTTATTTGCTTGAAACTTGTTTTTTGTTTATGTGCAAGGACCCGATGCCAGAAGTTAGACAGAGCTCTTTTGCCTTACTCGGTGACTTGACAAAAGCTTGCTTTCAACACGTAAAGCCTTTTGTTGGTACGTATCATTTAAAGTGAACCGTCGAAACGACCCCAATTTATTTCTTAGGGTTTGGGTTAAGATTGGGATAAGGGTTTAAAGTTAGTTTTAATGCCAGGGTTAGTGTTAAGTTTAGGGTAGTAAGGGTTATGGTTACTAAATAAATGAGCGGGTGATAAATAAATTTGATTGTCGGGTTAATGTATTAGGTTCCTTTTTGTTGTGGTAACATTTAAAATATTAAAAAAGAAAATTACAGCTCGACAATTCAACTATATATTTCCAGCCACATAGAACTCAAACGCAGGCCCTTTCAGTTCTCTTCAGGCAATTAACTACTGTGTCATAAACTTTACAATAAAATATTTATCTTTAACAGGTTTTAAAATGACTGCCGGAATAAAATTATTATAGATATTTGAGTAATATAAATAGACAATATAGAATACTGCCACATTAATGTGCAAGTATTTATACAAGTTTTAAATGTTTATCGGAATTTGATTTGATTTCATTTGTAGGTGAATTCATGCCAATTCTCGGAGCTAATCTCAATCCTGAATTTATTTCTGTCTGTAACAACGCTACTTGGGCCATTGGAGAGATTTCCATTAAGACCGGTATGTGTAAATATTTGTATCAAATATTTACTGCTAAAATGTTCCTTAATAAATGTAGTATTTAATTCTAGACATAATAGATTTGATGTTAAATTTTTGTTCCGATTCAAAATTTGTTAACAAACTTTTTTTTTGTCTAATGTTATATCATATTTATAGATAAATATAAATATTAAATACGATATTAATAATAAATGTTAGTTGTGCAATTATATTTTATTCTGAGAAAAACGAGCCGTTATCTAATGTTATATCATAACAAAAAAGCTATTTAGTGACATGCTATGTACTGAACTCGAGCGATGAGTGATTTTTTATTTTTTAATACAATATTAAATTATACAATGTAATTAAGTAATTTAATAATTATCCTTCGATGCAAGGAATTAATCATATTTTGTTTTAAAATACGATTTCTCGCTGACAAGGTGAAGAAATGAGACCCTTTGTTTCTGTGGTCCTCAGCCCGTTGATTGTCATCATTAATCGACCTAATACACCGAAAACATTGCTAGAAAACACAGGCTAGTTTTAAAACAGTTTATAATTCATTCAAATAAGTTTTTATATAGAGGCGTTCAAGTAGATCATTGCATGAAGAATTCATTGACTTCTTCATGCAATGCTTTGATATACTTTAATGTCTCTATATATAAAAACATATTTTAACTAATTGATACTGTTTGCTGCTGTGCAAAACTTTGTAAAGTTATGTACAAATCGTAATATTACCGGGTAGTCACATTTCTTATTGTTTATTTTACTTTTTTTGGTTGTTTTTAATTGTTCAGTTGTCTCATTGTCATCTTGCTTAAGTGCACAGAGTTGAAGTTATCTCTTTACTTGATCTTGAACTGAAATGAGTTGAAATTGATTTTATTTTAGCGATTACAATCGGTCGTTTGGGTTTAGTTTGTCCTGAGGAGGTCGCCCCAATGCTGCAACAGTTCATTCGACAATGGTACCCAACTCTTTACTAAATTATATTCATCTTTTAATTCTATGTATTATTTTTTCTTCAATTTTTTATATTCTATATTTTTCCTTTAATTCGACTTTCAATACAATATCTGATTAATGTATATTTTGATGACAGAATGATTTTTACTTTCAATAAAATCTAAAATTTTAGGTATTTATTTCGCAAGAGTACTTCTAAATCAGGTACTTTAAGATGTAATATGAATCTATTTTGTACTTGTATTGTTTATTAACTTTTCAAAGTGTATTGAGTAAAACGAAATCTGAGTATTTATCAATAAATAAATTTTGTATTGCTTAAACTGTGAAACAAAAATAACAGTTATAATTATTTAATGTTTACAATCAGATATTATTCAAAATCGGCTCATTTTGAATAATATTTACACTCAAATTTGATTAGAAAACTTATTATTGACATTTTAATGCCAATAAATGTCATTATTTCACCTAGGTGTACTTCCTTACGTAATATTCGTGATAACGATGAGAAAGATTCATCTTTCCGCGGCGTCTGCGCTATGATTAATTTAAATCCTAACGGTGTCGTTCAAGATTTTATCTTTTTCTGCGACGCGGTGGCTTCTTGGGTCAATCCAAAGGATGATCTCAAGGAAATATTCTATAAGGTATGCTGGTATTTCAGTGGCAAGCTTTAAAATTAAAGCTTTAACTTTCAAATGAAGTTTAAACGAAGTATTGTTTATATTTCTTAATTCTGTTTGTTATGTTTAATGTGCTTTAAACTTTGATAGTAATGTTTATGTGCTTAGACTTTTATTTTGATATATGTATGTATATTTAATCATTTTTTATATTATATGAATGTTATTTATTATTATTATTATTTTGTTAATATTAAATAAAACAGAAATTATAATATATTACAATATTATCTTGTTAATATTAAATAAAAAGGAATTATAAGACACAACAATAACTAAGTCACTGCACTGTATATGTAACATTTGATATTTGCTGTTGTAATAGTGGTAATAGATTCGTATATGTATCAAATATATTATTTTGTATAATGTTATATATACTTTAATTTGTGTATTTTGAAATACTTGATTTCTACAGATCCTATGCTGATTTAAGGTGTAGTTATTCTCTAGTTTATTTTTAAACGTATTCATTTCTACAGATCCTACACGGGTTTAAGAATCAAGTAGGGGACGACAACTGGAAAAGATTTTCAGATCAATTCCCTCCCCCCCTGCGCGAACGTCTCGCACAGCATTACGGCGTGTGAAGCGCTTGCTGCACCTTTAGCCTCGGTCTTATTCCTGTGGTAAGTTTTATAAACGCGGCTAAATGATTGTTTTATCTTATTTTTACTTCTATATTTATGATAAATTTATATTTGTTTCATATTTGTGTGATAATTGTTAGACTTAGTGTATGCTGAATACTGGTGTGTAAATGATGTCAATTTAATTGCTGAAAATATTGTTCAGTTTAATCTAAGTTTAGTAAATATTATTCAATTTAAATTAAGCTTTTCTTTTCCTGCTTATTTCAATATTTAAATACTAAATTGATTCAAATTACTGCAATATAAACTGATGGGTCTCCTTTTAAAAAAACATTTGTTTCAAGCTTTAGTTTATACTTGCGCCATCATTTTCAAAAGAAAATTATTTACTACGTTGCGCTAAGATTGAACACAGCGCACTTAGTTATATCATCACTTTGTTTCTACTCACCTTGTTTACTAAAAAGTCATTTTCTGCTAATGAGACATTTATAAACAATCAAAAGAGTCTCTTAGTGAGAATTTAAAACATAAAAAAATTGTATCTGTTTATTGTAACGCATTTTGTTTTCAGTTTTGATTGATGTGTACTGAAAAGATCGAGCTTATATCATCGCAAGCAAGGATCATAGATTTGATCAAAAATTAAAATATTTTCTATTCATTCGGGTTTAGTTTTCATCTCAGTGTCTATGAGTGTGTTTCTTATATACACACGCGGATATATATTTAGACGCATGTATATATTTTAATTGCTGTATGCTTTAAATGCTACAGAACGATGCGAAGGATTGACAAATCTATATACAATATATATATGAGCTTATTAATTGAAAAGCGTTTAAATCAATATTACATCTTGGATTGATTAAGTACTCTGTCGTCATTTGATCGATGCAAAAATGCTTTTTTTTCATTTCTTTAATTAAAATGCTTTTTGGAGAATGTTATCAAGTAGAGTGCTACAACAATATTTTCATGCTTTATAAATAAATATTTCTTGTTTATAATGTCTTCAATTGGATTTCTTGTCGTCATCATTGGCTATTTCATTACTTTTTCAAATAAGCTTTTAAATTAATTTTCATCTTACTATTATAAAAACAAATGAATTACTAAGTAGAAAGTTATATAGAATAATTCATCCGGAGATTTAAGTTAAAATTGCATTTAATTTCTTGTAGCGATTGAATCTTCAAAGTCATTATATAATCTTTAATCTTTAATAATTTAAATGTAATGTAATCTTTTTTACTTTTTTTGCCTACTTTAAATCTATATTTATATCTATAACTCTTTACATTTCAATCAAATTTGACAAACCTATCTTAAGATTTTATGACAGTGAAATGCGAATAAATGAATTTTGCTGAAACCTTTACGTAAATAGTTACAAAATTCACTGATAATACAGAAGTGAAAAATAATAAGTTGTAAGATTTTTATAATCTTACCTTGTTTCATATATTTTGGCTTAATCGCTTTATTAAATAGATATGTATATCTGTTGACTTTACACAGTTTTGTCATTTTTTTATCTCTTGTCTGTGCACTAACCACCTAGAATAATAAAGTCGTTAGTACTAATGCACTAACTAATGTCTAATTAGTTAGTACTAATGCATTAACTAATGTCTGTTATGTTTCATAATGCACTTGTAGTCGAATTACATAATATTTGTGTAAAGTTCAATGCTTTCCAAAACATAATAAAATTGTATTTTTGAAAAGTAGTTGCACGTTAAATTCAAGCGCATTATTAAAATCATTCGGTTGTTTTCGAATCAGCTACATTTGTGTGAAATTGACATTTATTTCTAAACACATTGAATGTTATTTTACTCGTGAATTGTATTAACGTGAAATAGTTATATTATACAATAGTTATATTATAATATAATAGTTATATTATATTATTTTTACTTTAATAAGACGACCATTTAATTAAATTGATTTAAAATTAAAATATCAGTTTAGTTTTATTAATGTAATTTCTATATTATGTTTGAATACTCTAACAAAGAGACGACTAAAATGTTGCCACTTTATAACTTGATTGAAACAATAGTTTAAAATAACAGAACATTAAATTATTAAGGTTCTGTAGCATCTTGTAGTAACGGTTATTTAATGTTGGTATAATATTTTCTAAATTAAAAACTACTTAATTTAGAAACGTATTAACATTTAACATTGTAGAACTGTGACCACACTTTTTTTCATCTGCCTTTATATTTTTTTGTACTTTTAATTTTGTTTTTATTTTTTTATAAGTGATCTTGTCAGTTTTTTATCGTTTCTTTTTTTTGTATTACATTACAAGTATTTATTACATTATATTATTACGCTAGGTGTATTTATTAAGTCACATTACTACGTTACTATTTATGCATTTTCAATTAGGGAATATTAGCTTACGTTTTATTAGTGTTATTATTTTGTAAAGTGCTCAAAAATTACTTGTTAGTTTTTTTACGTTATCTTCTATTTGTTTAATTCTGATTTGCATTTTATTTTGTTTTTCTTATTCCTTAGATATTTTTCTTTCTTATTTTACCGAATATAAATTTCCAAATTTCGTATTTGCTTTTGATGAAGCAGTTGAGTGCTGGACTAGAAATCAATGGGTCCTGGGTTTGAGTCTATATTTCTCTCTAACTTGCTGCATCTTTAGTAAATTGTTTAGATCGGCTACATGTGACACTTTATTCTCAATGGTAATGCTGACTTCATTATTTATCAATATTGCTATTTTTATTTCAGCAGTTAATTGAAATTTACAGCTAATTCCAATTTCACTATTTTGTTGTAACCTACTGGCATATAGGATTATCCCTATAACTTGAAAACCGAATGTTTGAAGTTTGAGTCTCAATGAAAATATCATTACTTTTATATTTTTGAAAGGCAGATTAATTTTAAAACTGATTAGATTTAGCAGTTTTTTATTCAATATTGTCTCTCGACAGTAATACCGATTTTACCTTCAATAGTTAGTAGTAGCAATAATTGTTTAATTACAAATAAATTTATAAACTTTTTCACGGAAATGACTTGTGTGCTGGATTTACGCTGTGTAATTCAATATTGTAAAGTTTTTTCATAATAAGTTCTAGGTTTAGTAGATATAGTTTAGTTTAATTGATGAAAGAGTGTGATACTAGATTTGAACTTGTACTGTATTATTGTAATGTTTGCTCTGATTCCTAGTTCTTCTTTCTCAAAGTAACATTAGCGTTTGAATTTTGTTGGATTTTGTTGTAGCGTTTAACCATTTCATTCTCTCGTAATTTTTATATTTTTCATTTGAAAGCAGAGGTGGTGTTTAGTTTTGTTTTATTCTCAAGCGTATGTCTTTATTTTTAAAATAACTCAGTGCAAATGTGAGCTATGTCTTAATTTATCAAATTGAGACATTTATTTTAAAATGTTTGATAATTGTAATTCAAATAGACTTTGCTTTGTGATTAAGAATAATAGTTAAAACTGGGTAATTTCAACTTAAATTGTAGTGTCAAGTTTCAATTTGTAGTATTTTCTGCCGTTAGTTTGTAATATCGGAAAATTCGACTGTACTCGTTTTGCACTGAGTTGACTAGTTGTGTGATTGTGATTTAAGCTGTAAAAGATAAGTTTTGTTATTGTGTATTAGGGTTAGGGTATTGTTTAATGGACTTGACAGATTTTAAAATAACTTTTTAAAGTTGATTGCAAAAAAATTCAGCAATTCATGAAATAATAAAATATGCATTGATGCACTTTAAAAAGTTTTATATATTGTATGATCATAAATAGAGACCATATTGTAATCGCAGTTTTGTATTCATAATTTCAACTAGTTGAGATAATAGTAAATTATTGTCAAGATAATACATATCTAATGATCAATTAGAAAATTGTGAATTTCGTATTCGGTAGCACTAATTACATTAATTAACATTAATGGTTATAGTATTTATTTCAACACTATTCAGTCCATCAATCTTAAATATACTTCTGTGCTTATAAATTTGATAGAATAATGGAAATAAATTTGAAAGTAATGTATAAACTAAAGCTTTCTAAATTTGTAATTAGTCAAAAGTTACTTACAAGTTTTTAAGCTATCTTTCATATTAGATTATTTTAACTTTGAAATTGTTCATATAAATACACAAGTCGATATTCTGTTAAAAGATCTCTCGTAATTATTCTGTATCATTATATCGTTTTTCTTCTTTTTTCAGTCTCTATTGTAACTGTGAACTATTTGCAGATTTCCTATTATATTTTATCATCACATTCATCGTCTGTCGACGTTCATTGCATAGGCTAGGTGCTAAGCTTTTCTCTACTATCGTAAATGATTTTTTATTGTGATAATTTTTTGCCAGATTGATGATTATCTTTTTTCGCTGTTACGACTACACGCTGTATTATTACTCTGAGCGTGCAAGTGTCCATTATTTTTTTGTATTTGTTTCTAAAGTGTCAGTAATTTTTACAGTGTGTGGTGTAGAAGTTATTTTATTTTAATCGGCATAATGCGTTAATTTTACTGTTGTTTGAATAACGCATCAATAATCAAGCTTAGTTGCTCACCGGTTGTGTTTTACAGTTTTACTGAGTATTTAATCTGTCATTTGCTAAAAATACTAACTAATAATACATTATTTATTCTGTCATTTACGTCAATCTAGTAATAACAATTTTAAGTGACAATATTTAAGCATTATAACTAGTGCATCTATACTGTGCTGTTGACAGTTATTTTAATGAATGTTAATGGACGTTAATTTCATTGATGTTATACTTTTCATGCTATATTGATATTACTTTTCTCTTTGTGAATAGTACAACTTTTCGTGATTGTTTGTGTTTTGTTTATAGAATTAGGTAGTTTACGAAAAGGAAAGCGTTGCAGTCGCCGGGTCATTTGATGAGTGATATTCAAACAGTTTTATTACAGTTATAACACGGATGTCAATTTGTCCGAGTAAATAGCAAGTTACTATTGTAAGCATTGACATCTTTTCTTGAAAAGTGAACTGCCTTCTATAGCAAGTTCGCCATAGAAAAGTTAGCTATTCAAAAACGGGCTAACTATCCAATTGTGTAACAATTGGATAGTTATAGTAACAGCAACTATCCGATTATCACAACTATCCAAGTCAAAGCCAGAAGTACGGTAAAGTTACGTGGTAGTTTAAAAGGTTTTTGATAACTACATTTTAGGAAATTAAGTTACCAGAGTAACGTTACCAAGTTAAAAAAACGAATTTAGTAACGATAGTTGATACCCTATGTGACGTGTAACTTTCTAAAATCAGTTCTTACTTTTTTTGTTTCTTTATTGTGATCCAGTTCCCAAATTTATGCTTCACAAACAATTCAGATGCGGAGACTGAAAACATTATTCATTACTCTTTTTTTAGAAAGAGGCGATTGCCTTTCCTTAATTTCTTTTTAATATTTTGAATCACTCTTCCTATCATAACTTTATTACTAACATTATTTAAATAAAATCTAAATTAAATCATCAACTAAATTCTAAAGTTGTATTAAACTTTACACTTTTATGACCTAATTCAAACGAGGTCAGGTTAAAATTTTCATAACAGGAAGGAAAGTTGTTTTCATAAAAAATAATATGTAAAAAATAGTAATAAATATTCTCTGCATTAATTTAATTGTAATAATTATTGTATTTAATTATCGTAATAATTAAAGTAATATTATAATAATAACTGATTGGATCTTATTATTCTGTGAGTTAAAGCGTTGAAGGAAACTCTAAAACATAATTTGTGAGTATTGTTTTGAATATTGACTCTTAATTTTTAATCACAGCATTATGATAATGATAATAGTAATTATTATTATCATTAATTAATTTATTATTATTAAGACTAAATTAAGCAATTTTATATCATATATAAAAAATATAATAATAATTATTATTTCTATCATTGAGTACTTATATAGGTTGCACATTTTTATTTAGTATCGACTGATATTAATATAGCTAATTGGCAATTATTTAGTCTACAATTATGTTAAGGCAACGTCTTATGATCCAATTATCATAAGCTATTTTATTTCGTATAAAATTATTTTAAAATCTGTTTGTTTAATCATCTAAATATTATGTTTATAGTTGGATTATAGATACATTTTTTATAGTCTAATTTTGTTTGTGCAACTATCATCAATTATGAGTCCAGGATTTATTGTAATTATAGGATTGCTAGATTTCTAAGAAATAGTTGCTGTCTTCATTTAAGCGAAAAAAATAATATAAAATAAACAGCAAAACAAATTTATATATAAAAATTGAACCACAAAAATTTGGGTCTTGACCCAAATTTTAAAACTTCTTTTTTACAACTTTTATCTGGTACGGACTCCAAATTAGGGATTCTGCACCATCATATCCCCCTCCTGCAAAATATGGAAGCTTTGAAACATTAAAAATTACTAGAACATATTGGGGTCTGGACCTGGCTACAAATTTGGAACCTGGAAAACCACCCCCCCCCCCTAAACTATTACAATTTTTCAAACTAAAAAGCTCAAATTTTGGCCCAGAATTCCGGATCCAAAATTGGAGTCTGGACTGAAATTTTTTACAGAGGTTTGTTTTTTAGATCTCTGGTCTAAATTTTGATCTAGACCTCAGTCTAATTTTTGGGTCCTTATGATTTATAATTTGGGTCAAAATTTGTTGTCTGGATTCCACTGAAATTTGGAGTTCTGGGTCCAGATAATAAACCCTGATTTGTAGTTATATCTGGGTCCAGGCTCCAAATGTTAACATTGATTGATGTACTGATCCAGATTCTCAATTCAATATACCATTGTACAATTCAATATACAACTTTATTTGACATTAAATGATTTTCAATGTTTTGGTGCAAAATAATTTTTTCGCTGTTGATTGATTATTTATCTCTTGTATAGGTCAGTGTTTCCATTGCTTGTAGACTGAACCCAGATGTAATTCACTTTTCTGGTATTAATAATTCACAAGTCTGTTAACCCAGTGTAGTGCAGCTTAATTGCGTGTTGAGAGGAAGAATTATTTCTAAAGAAGTTGCCTAGAATGAAACTACTGATACATGTTTAATTTGTAATTTATTTATATTTCGATTTAACTATTGTCATTTATTTTGATCTATGTTGCTGTATGTAAAGTTATTTATTATTAGGTAACATAAGGCTGATCAATGGGTAATCTACTGAGAGTTCTATATAACAGAGATTCTGATTCACCAAACAGAGTCGATATATTTGTAGACTTTGAAAGTAAGTTGAATTTAATTTATTTAGTCTCTTTCTGGAAAATTTTGTGCTATTTCAATTTTATTAGTATTTAATAATTACATAGCTTTGTTGAAGAGATAAGTTATATATATTACTTACAAACTGTTGACATTTACGTCAATCATTTAAAAATTATTGTAATCTTTAATTTTCTTATCTCTATGTAAATTTAGTAATGCATTTAACGCATTAATATAATAAACAGTTAGACGGATCAACGGGTAGTTAAAGTTATAGGTAAAGTTACCTTTAACCAGTAGCTGTTCATCAGGAGGATAATAAGGTAAAGATAAAGTTATAACCAGCAAGCTAGAACTTGAAACTGAAATCTCTTTGTATAGATTGAATTAAATAGGATTATTTTAATAATAAATCACAACAAACACTGTTTGTCTAGATTCATTTTTGTTTTTCTCTGGTCTTTATTTACTAGATTCTTATGCTTATGATTTATGATTATGTTTATGATTATTATCTTATGATTTACATTAAATCTTGATATAAAACATACACCAAACTTCTCCGTTTGTCTTTAATTAATCTTCTCTCCACACTTTCTCATTTGTCAGTATCAGTGTCTGTTTAGATGAATTATTTTAATTGGATTACAGGATTATATCAAATTTAATTATTTTTATAAATTTTGCAGTGTATACTGATTGATATCATCTAATTTAAAATTTCTAGCAAATATTAATCCCGTCTTTGCAAAGGCTTTATTCATTTCATGATTGTTTGTGGCATTTTACTTCACAAGAAATTGATTTGGTATGTTTGCAATATGAAGAATTGTTATCTCTATTAATATACATCTATATACATTTAAGTATACATTTTTATACACTCTATTCAAAGAGAATAAACGTTTTTATTATATTTGATTCTATTTATGCAGTTAAATTGCTTTAGCCATGGATTAGATTCAGAATATGTCGGTATAGGACAATGCATTCAGAGATGTTTCAATTGACAAGTTTCAGAATGATTTTGATTTGATTCATTTATTCTTTACACTTTGGTTATCTGTCTAGTAGTTGTTATTTTTGATTTCTGACAGAAGCTGAGCCTACACAGAGAGAGTTAAGAGCTTGGACTCAAGTAGAAGAAGTCTTAAAGTGTACCAGTGATATATTACTGGAACTGAGAACATACAGAGGAGCATCTAATGAAATTAGAGATGTGAGTATATAGGCTTGTTCTTGTTGGCATTATTTTATTATTGCTTGATTGAACTTATGTTTAGAATAAATAACTATGTTAAAATTTGTTTTATATACTTCATTATATAGTATATAATGAAATATAGAGTATATTATAGAGTATATAATGAAATATATAATGTTATTGAGTGTCCTATAGATGAAAACTTATATATTAACACAGTTACATTTATTTTATTTGTGTATTTTGTATTTAATGAAATAAGAGCATCTATTTAAATAACATTTTAGTTTAAAATTGAATCATATGTTGTAGAATTTTTATATTTCTCTATTATTTGTAATTTATCTGTTTTTGAAAAGCCCTGATAATATTTAATTATAGCAGATAGTTTCCACCCTGTGCTTTTAATGACAATATTGATTATAGAATAAAAATAAAAATTCTCTGCTTCAATGAATCACCACTGTGATGCAATTCTAGTAGGAGTAGTGTTGCTACTGTAGCCAGGTAATTTAGTTGAGCCGGGTAGAATGAAAATTGCTTTAGTCAATAATGCTTGCTAAGCAGAAAAATGAGTGAATTTAATTGAAGTGAAATACTGCCTATGATGAAACGCAGCCAGTTGTTTGTTGAGCGAGTGGTGTATTGATTGTTTGAGAGCAATGAATGATGCTGTGGCTTTATTTAGGTTTTGTTTATGTTTGAAAACATCTCGCAAACGATGTCTAATTAATTATACAGTGGACTGACTTGAATTGCTAATTTTGCATCATATTACATGAAGCTTGATGCTGTAATCAGTCAATTTATTAGTTTAGTCTAATGCTGAGCAAACTTCCTGACAGCAAATTATAGGATTATAGTAATTCATATGATTAGATTTTACATTTCTTTATTTTTATTCGGTCATCTTACTGTATTTTATTATTTTCTGCTGCATTAATAACATAACATTTCGTATTATTTTGCGTTTAAAAACAGTTTGTCACTTTTCATAATTGCCAATAATATACTTGTTGTAAGTTTGATGTTTTACCTTTTAACAATTCGTTTAAATAAAATCGTATTTGAATATTATATAAATAAAAAAATGAAATTATTATTACTTTTATTTTTAGACATAATTCGACTAATTGTAATTGTAATATTAAATTAAACTTTAATATGAGACGATATTCTTATTAACTTAGACATATCAAACGTTAGTCAATTTCAGTCTTCTTCAATTATATCTAAAGTTTATATTGTTAATTTGTTATCTGGAGCTAATCTGATTGTATGTTACAACTTTGCTGACTGTTTACATTACATTCCATTGATTCTATTCATGTTTACTGTAATGATTTAAAATTTCTACTTTTTAACACAAGTCCGAAACAGCTGAGCTTTTTATTTCTCCAGGAAATCATTCAGTGGAGGATATTCATGGCTTGAATAATAACAGCATGAGTCTCTCTGTGTTCTGTTTTGTGCTGTTCGGACTCCTGATGAATGTGCTCAATGCTGTTAGATCAGCATTGAACACTAAAGCCTCATTAACAGTTGTGTCTTTATCTTTGAGTCTGTCTGAGATGTTTTGAGAAATAGCATTTAAAAGTATTGACAAGTCTTTGTGGTTGTGTTGCTATTGGTTGCTTATGGTTTGTTTTTAACTGTGAAAATAGCCACTTTTATGCTGATGCTAAGCTGTATGCCATTAAGTTG
This sequence comes from Oconnorella tubifera, assembly GCA_034700105.1. NCBI lineage: Eukaryota > Metazoa > Annelida > Clitellata > Enchytraeida > Enchytraeidae > Oconnorella > Oconnorella tubifera. The sequence continues at coordinate 18,138 of JAQIXG010000767.1, forward strand.
TATACTTTTAAGCTATATACTATCCAGGAGTAGTCAAGTGATAGTATAGGCTCATTGTATGCAGACGAAACGATTGTCTTACTGATTATCTTGGCAGTTATTTGTATAGATTGTCTCAGAGAATTTATCATCATATTTGAACTGGCTTTTAGTAATCTTGTATTTTATTTTGACTTATAGTTCATCTTATTGATCTTCAATTCTACAACAAAATTACTTCTTGCATTTCACATTTCGCATTTCATTTTGTCTTTATTAAATATTACTAGATTAAATCTTTCTATTTATTTACTTTGTTTCAAAACAATCTATTTCAGTTGATTTATTTCCAGGCTATATCGAATCCTAAGTTAGAAGATTGTCAGAGCAGGGCTTGGGAGACTGTTGTTCCTCTCGTCTCTCAGCTGAAGCGATTCTATGAGTTCTCTCTAGATCTCGGTTAGTTTTATTTCTATAATTTAATTTTGTATTTCATTTTTAAGTACTTTACTTTATACATTTGGTTGATTATGTAAAGTCTTTTTCTAGAATAAGACATTGATGCTTCTTAACTTTTTAAAGCTTTCTTTATTATAATTAAATTGCAAGTGACATTTAATCAATAGTTCAAGCAAGTTTTGCAAATAAAAATTCAGTTGACAAAATGTAAAAGTTTAAAATGTGTCTTGGGTACAGACACTCAATCTCAGCTTCTAAACTGAGATTTTTGCACATTTCTTATAGTTGAAAAATATTGAATTATTTCTGAGTTAACTTAATTGTATGTTACACTTCATGATTATCATTTGAATAAACTTTTGTTTTGCAGTGTATTTGAAGTAGCGAATTAATTTATATGTTTTTTTTAACTTTTCTTACATTGTTATTTCTACAGAAACAACAGTTCCACATTTACTGGGAGTTTTGTGCTCAAATGAAATGCCTCCCAGACAGCATCTAGAGACTCAACAAGCTTTATTTAAACAGTTTGCTGAGATTCTAGATTTTACTCTCAAGTTTGATGATTTCAAGGTTTGCATGAAAAGTTAAAAAGAATATTTCATCCCTAAGTTGTTATATACTGTATATAGATGGAAATCGATAGAAACTTGATTAACTTAAATAATGTTAAACTTGATTAACTTAAATAATGTATTTTGAAAATATAAAATTTTAATGCTAATTTGAAAAGGTTAATTAATTGAAAAGTTTATTTAGGTTGATATAAATCAACTTGTATTATTTTTGAAATTAAATAATCAACTTACAGTATATAGCGATCTATTATTATATTCGTTATTGTTCAAATAAAATTTTTATTATTTATTAAATCAATTAATATTTTTCATTGCGATGATTTTGTTAGATGTTCAATTTTGTCAATTATGTAAACGGATACTTTGTTTCAAATCCTCATTAGAATAATGAAATATAATTTACTTGTACTTTAGATGACCAATCCAGCTATACAAAATGATTTCAGTTATTATCGAAGAACTTTAAGTCGAATGAAAATGGCTGGAGATGTGAGCTATATTGATTCTAACTTTTTAATGCTTTTATAATACTCTTTATTTTAATGTCTTTATAATATTACTGAATGTTTGTTGCTATTTTTGATTTCTTCGCATTAAGTTCATTAATTTGTGAAGAGTATTCTTTAAAATTACTAAATAATATCTGTTTAAACTTTAAACAGATATTATTTAGTAATCTGAATACTTTAAACTTTAAAGTGTTCAGATTATTAAATAATATCTTTTTAAAGTATTCAGATTATTAATATCTCAAGCCAATTATTACTTATTAAAATTACTCTGATGCTAAATACTCTGTTCAATAAAAATTGTTATAAATTTACTTGTATCTAGTATTTTATTTTCATTCTATGTCTATAATATTCTATAATGTCTCATTAACTTTATCTTATTAATAAGACGGAAATAAATAAATATAACTGGCTTTGGTTGTATAATAAGACAGTTTGCATTGATTGCTAACACAGGAAGATGTCGATAGCGACTTTGACGTTACGAACGCTATGGCAAATCGCATGTCGCTCTTCTACGCTCACGCTACTCCTATGCTTAAAGTACTCAGTGATACTACATCAAAGTTTGTTTCAGAGGTAGTTGCTTAGTTTTATAAACGATTGGTTTTTTTAAAAATAATTTTTGATAATTTAGCATGTGGATATCTTCTATACATGTGTATGCATTTCCCAAGAGAATTTTTAATTTTTAATTTCTGTCAACTGAATTTTTATTTGAAGTACTTGTTCAATCTATTAACTTTCAGTATTTATATAAACATTATTACTTTATATTGCTTTTATTATATCAAATTGGATTATATTGAAAATTAATTGAATTGAAGTATATGCAGTGTTATTAATGTTCATAAAATTAATTTTACTGTTTTAAAATGTTTAAAATCATTTTGTAATCCTTCTAAATTTGTGTATTTTTTGGCAATCTTCCTTATTATCTTCCTTTATTATATCAAGTTTACTTTTTTTAAGAATTAAATATCGTAGTATTAAATTGTTATAAATAATGAGTTTTGTTGTATATTTTCAGAACAAAGATCTTCCTATTGAAAATACAACCGACTGTCTGAGCACAATGGCCTCTATATGTCGCGTCATGATTGAAAACCCGTAAGAAAATCTTAAATAATATTAAGATTTAGCATTATTTAATATTTATATAATATTTATCTCGGTGTTTCCACTCTTTCTGAATATTCAATAAACATTAAGCTATATTTAATTACTTAATTTAATAATAATTATAAGTGTTTTTATTAAAAGAAAGTTTGAAATATTTTCAAATTAAATAAAATATTTTTCATAATTATTCTTTATTTATTTCAATATTCAACACTTCAATTCGTATTTTGTTGTTATATTAAATAATAGCATTTTAATTGAATATTTTTTTATTCATTTCAATAACAAGATTACTAATTTTTGCTATCAAAATTTCAGTTAAGCAAGTCGTATAACTTTCACTTATTCTTTTGTAAAGATAAATATCCGAGAATATTTTATTGTAATTTAGAGAAAAGCTGTGTTATTTTGGCAGGAAATACAGATCGAAGATAGTGAATGAAGAGACTGTTATGTTTTGCCTTAGAGTTATGGTTGGAGTTATAATACTCTATGATCACGTACATCCTGTTGGAGCTTTTGTCAAGTCGTCTAATATTGATGTTGGTAGTGTTTATGTAGTATAGTTTTGTATATTTTGTATATTTTTGATGATGTCTTTTTAATTAAAGTTATTTTATGTTTAGATAATTTTAATTTTAGACCTAGATTTGCCTAATAATTGACTAATATTCAAAGTAGAGCTATGAAGCTGTTATTATTTATTTTATATATCACATTGAAAGTTATAAAGGCTTGTAGAAATCAAGTCATATAATAGAAATTGTCATTAGCAATGAACTAAAGCAAAAAAATAACTATTATTTAATATTTATGTTCATTTTAGCGATATATTTCAGATTTTCTATATTTCAGATTTTTAATGTTGATAAATATTGGTATATTTCGATTTAAATTTTTCTTTTAGATAAAGAATTCTATTAAAGTTCTAAGAGACCATGCACCAGGGAAAGTTGAATGCCTCTTGAATGCACTGAGGTATATATTTCTTATTTGTTTACTTCATAATTTATCGTATAAATTATATTTAAATAATATAGATGAAAAGATATATGATTATTGTTATAAGGTAACTTGCGTGCTTAATGAATAAAATGTTGTTCTTTTTAGATATACAACGAAGCATCTGAATGATGATACAACACCGAGATCAATAAAGAATCTTCTCGCATAACGCGTGCAATTTAATGATACTCAGTTTCGTTTAATGCCTGAATCATAAGATGATTTGGCATTAAATTTCTTGTATAGATTTACTTTTGCCTGACATTCTTGTGACTGAATTTATTCGTAGAATTATTAACTGAAGAGAATTGTTTTAAACATCAGTGTATCGTGTCAAAGTTGTGTAAATTTGATAGAGTTAAGAATGTAAAATTTGATTATTTTGATAGTTTTATTATCTAAATGAATTTAGAGTTTATTCTATCAATTAGGATGCTTTGAATACGGTAGGAAACTGAAATTTTTATAGTTTAATTTTGTAATCTAGTAACTTTCACAAAGATATAAATGCTTCCATTTTTGTAATGCATGTGAATAATTTTAAATTCTATGGTTTTGGCATTACATTTATTGTTGTGTTTTCAATCTCAAATATTTTGAATTTATTTGTAATATCTCATCTTGGAATAATATTTCATTTCTTAAATTGAAGATATACATTGAATATCTGGTAATTAATATATTTATTAATACAATAATTAATATATTTATTAATATAATAATTAGTATATTTACTTTTTGTGCTCCAATGAAAATCTTTCGTAAATTATTATATAAGTAAATAGTTTTAAAAACGTAGCGTGGCAATTTCACTAGTGAAAGATTTTGTATAATAGATTATATTCTTGCTGTAGTATAATTATAATTCAGATTAACATTATTTTAGAATAATTGATATATATTTAATATTTGCTTAGTTTTTTTTTGTTATTTCATTTTGAACAATCAATGTTGTATATGCGAGTAATTTTTTTAGACTTTTAATAAATTGAATTCATACATTTTTTAATATATATGATACATCTATATTCTATGAAACGTTATCTAGTAATTAATATCCTAGAACTGTTTTTACAATTGCAGTGAAAATTAAGTAAGTAATTAAGCTTAGTTATATTATCCCGATAGTTATTTGGTATCTATTTCAGGTAATTTAAAAATATTCATATAACTAATCTAGTCGGCTATCAATACAAAGATGAAAAGTGATGAACTTCAGTTATTTTCAAAATTGAAAATAGCAGGCTTTTTAAAATGGCTTTTATAAAAAGACCTGTATAAAATGTTTTGTTTTTCATGTGTCAATGAAATGTTTACTGCTTTACATGTGCCATGCGCTTTATTTTATGCTTCTCTGTGAAACTTTTTCTCTGAGTTTTATAAATCTATATGTAATCTAGTATTGCCAAATTTCAGTTTATGTAAGCTATATGTAAGTAATTCAATATTAATTTTGGCTAATTGTGTAACAGTTATTTGAAAATTTCAGTTTTCTGAAACAGAAATTAAGCAGTAAAGTTATTTGGGCTAATATAATTTGCATTATCAGCAGCAGAGAAATCATGTTATATAAAAAGTGTTGAAGTATTTAAGAGCTCAATCAGTACAATGGATGCAATCAATCTTTAATTATTTCTATTAATCATTAAACTGCAGTTATGTTATCTGATAACAATTATGACTATTGCTAAATAATCATTCATTAACCTGTTTCTATAGTGCCATTTTTGAATTTTTTAACATTTTTTTATCATTTAAACTTTCTATAAGTTAACACATTGTCAAATATTTTCTACTTTATTGTTATTTTAGGTAAGAATAACCTGAGAGTTGCCAAATTATTGCCAAAAGATACATTAATATATATAATACTAAGTAGACATAGATTAGTATACAGTTTTATTAGTTTTTATTTGTTTCAGTGTTTCAATTATTGTTGCAAACTTGAATCTGTAACGAAATGTTTGTCTTGTTGGTTTAGCTGTAAAAGTCTGTTACGTTGAATGATGATAATGTTGATTGTTGTTATTGTTATTTTTTCATTGGTTGCAAACATTTTGATAATCGTCCGCGTTTTGATTTTGCCTATTAAAAGCATTGTTAATTTGTGTCATTGTGTTTTTTTGATTTTAGTAAAAGATAGACTTAATGATTATCCTTAAGCTACAATAGCAGAATAATAGTAGTGATATTAATAAACGGAGGAAAGCACATTTTAGGATACATATTTTGAAATGTTAGGAGAATAATTGAAATGTTCTAAAAAAAATCATAAATGAGCATCTTAGCCAATACCAATCATACATATAACAGTTTTATAGGAAATTTATCTAGCTTTCTAATCTCTCAAAAATCTCTTTTCATAGTTTAGTCTCTTCAGTAGATTTAGCAAATAACTCAATGGTAGCTGATTCATATAGAATTGACAAAGAGCATTAATATTTTTTATTAAAGTTATAAAATAATTTTAATTTATAGTAATCAACTACTTCCGTTTAGTCATTAGGGTACCCGCTTCATTTTATCTAACTTCTGTGCATGCTTCTAATGGAAAAAAATCAGTTTCATATTATATCTTATCTCTGTTGTTATTAATTTCTTAACAACTAACAGATTCGATAAGAAATTAATCTTAACATGTTTAGATCACAACATGCATATCGAATTTTTAATTAGAGGGTTTCTTTCATGCAGGTCAAGTGGGGGTCACTGACCTAGTTTAATGCTGCGTCAGGTGTTTATCCAGTGACCTGAAAGAAGTTGCTAAGTCAAGAAATACACCGAGCGAAAACGTAAAAGAAGAAAATTAGTTTCTTTTACATGAGGTCATCAAAAGGTTACAGGAAGTTCTTATAATGCCATGACTTGATCATTATCTCTGCTTGTTCATCAGTGAATTCGAATTAACCTCTTTTTAAGCAATTAACCAATAAAATTGAGGACAGTACAAGAGGTCATGGGGCGAATCCCATTGTCAGTATAAAGCTTTGAAATATCAAATCGTTTACAAATATTTCAAACTCGTTAACGCATTTTCAGATACCAGGTGGAGTCAGGTTTTCTGCGACAGAATGTCGTGAATAATTTACATACCAATGAGAAGATGTGAACCAGAAACCATTTCTTTTCATTATATATTCTCAAAGGACTATAATGATATAATGAGGCCATAGTTGAATTAGCTTATGTATGTATCTTGGCACTGTCTCTTTAGGTGTTAATGATAGATGTATAACTTGATTTTACCTAAATTAGTACACCTCTCGGCTGTTCATTAAATAGTCATTAAGAAATTGAAAGCTGTTAGTAGCATTTTTCAAGACAAGATTATCTTTGAGGTTGCATGCAATGTGACATCATTTAAGTGTTCTTTTTGAACCTATCGATGGCCTTTTTTATCATTTATGTAATATTGCTATTACTGACTGGATATATACTGTATTATATGATGAAATAAACGAATAAATAAATAAATGTAGTTTATTTGATAAGACTCTTTATATTCTTTATTAGATAGTTTTATTTGATAGCCCCTAGATCTGCTGCAGGCCTTAGAGATTTAGGTTCTGCTTACATTTTAAATCAATGAGAATAATATCTCCTTGTTTAAGACAATTTTGTTAAAATGTGTGATCTAACAGGATCACATATCTTAAATATTTGTTACACATCTAACTCCTTTCTCTTAGATCCTGTAGAAAGGAAATAATACCATACTTGAAGATGTTTTGTTACAAATTTGACTCAGATTACCTGTATTTTATTATGTATTGTTCCTTAAGTTACTATGTTAAATAAAATTGATCACAAAATAAAAATGTTGTTATTGCTTTAAGATTGAATAAATGCCTAAAATATAAATATCTGTAAGTTGATCTCACCATTATTGTATATAACTTCTTAATAATAGTATTATAGAAAGCTAATGATCATAAATTAATATACTTGTAATCAAACTAGGTCATTTTATCATGATTATTTTGGTCTCCAGGTAGAACAATTGCTATTATAAGCTAATTATATTTTAATAGCATAATATTTACATAAGATCTTTTCCGATTAAAACTAAACGCATGAAAACTGTTTACATTATCAGCGGCCTTTTGTACAATCGCTGCAGCGCTGCTCAGACATTTTAAATAATTCTTAACTAACTTTTTGAACTCTTAATTTGTATTTTTCATGCATCACTAACTATATGATCGTTGACCGTCTTCAGTTGAAACACATCCGTCAATAGACAGCTGGGTGAACGTAGTCATTAACCCAACGCTATAGATAATATTGTAAAGTGTACTGATAGTTGTCGTGCGATTATGGTAGACAAAAATTCTTCTTTAGCGGGCCATTAAGATAAAATTGATGATAACTTTAAAAGATTTCTTTGACCCCGTCCAATTTGTATCACAATTTCAGTGAACTTTATCAGGAGATTTAACTGAAACTATAGTAAACAGTTTACCTGGACACACGTGTTCATTCGGCAGCAATTACTTTACTTATTACAATTTTGTCCTGATTTCTCGATAATTTTATGAATTATTCTGTTTGTCTTATTGATGTAAGCAGTATGCAACATTAAACTCAAATTTTCGCTAATTAAATGTGACAATCACAAGATGGTCATAATTATTATTCAATGATTTTGTGCTAATTGCTTCATTTCCATTTCCTTCAAGCAAGTGTCTAAAGGACGGAAAAATAACAATTCGCTGATTAATCTAGAATGTAACTCTGTCAATATACAAGCTGCCAGATATCGTCTTATAATTATCATTATCCTTCTAAATCATCTAACAAGACGGAACGTTATTACGTCAGCATTCTTTCGTCATAGTATAATTATGACATCATGATAGTGTTCACTGTTTGACATTTTCAGTTGGGAATTCAACATTCAATAAATATACAATGTAATCATTATTTGCCACAAACTTATAAGTCACAGCGCGATTCTTTTCAAAACTGCGTAATGATTGTTTGTTGAAACTTTGTTATATCAAGAAGCTGAAAAGGGATTGATTATAATTATGTGATGCAATCATTAAGAATGGTGTCTTTAAGATGAAGTATGAATACACAATTCTTCTACTGTATTATACAATTTTGTGCATGTAGACTATTTGCTAAAGGTCTTATGTACTTATGTCTAATTACTAATTATAGCTGAATTCCATAAACACTCCGAGTTGATGATTCCAGAAGAAATTTGTGACAAAATTTAGTAATAGTAATAGTGACACAGCCAGACGCCACACAATGTATAACTATCGCAATAATGCGTGATCACTTTTTAATAGCCAAGTAAATTATTTTATTTAATAACTGTTTTGAAATACTGTCTATTTTTGATTATAAATTACATTTCCATTGCAATATAAACTAACTGGGCCATAAAATATAATTTATTTACAATTTAACTAAATTAAGTATACACTTAAAGTTTATCGTCCTGTTTGCCACGCAACTTTGTTTACTTGTACATTACAACGATTAAATGTATCAATAATTTTTACGTAAGATTGTCGTTTAATTAGACCGCTCAACAAGATGATAAAAATAACATCACGTGTAACGCATGATTTGAACCGCAATAGATAAAAACTAAAGAAGTACACTTTAGATCCTTTTCGTCGCTTTAATATTATTAACGAACGACGACGTCTGATGTAATATATAATCTGATACAAACTATAATCGCTGAAGTTAAAGGTCAATACAAAAAATAATTAGTTTAAAAGTACATCGAATGCAGCGTTAAAAAATACTGTGAGAAAGTTTTTTATACGACTAGGCGAAGACAAAAATTATTTGATAAACTAGAAACTTTTATTGGCGATACGGCCTTGATTTTCAACGCAAAACTAAAATTAGTGATAAAGAGTTTAATATCATCTAAATCTCAAAGATAGATTGATTTACTTATATCTTATTTAAGGATATGCTGTATATTATTTATATTTATCTCATTT
>JAQIXG010000768.1:0-27763 GCA_034700105.1 Oconnorella tubifera
CCCAATCTGACGCCACCCCATTTAAAACTACCCTTTGCTTCCTACCCCACAACCAATTTCCAATCCATCTTAATAGAGTAATAGTAATATTTTCCTACATAGCGATTGAGACACTGTGTTCTTGGGGCACGTTGGGTCTTGCTTTTGTGAATGAGTTGGGCAGACGGATCTCTATAGTCTTAGGAGATCCAAGGTCCACCTCTTTCCTGAAGTAACGCCTTGCTTTGGCGGTGTAGCGTGGAAATGCAGAGGCAGTGCTGGAAACTTTCGGGACAATTTCCCAAGACACTTTTTAATCTTTTTGATTTTTAAATGTTTGAAAGTTAGTCAACCTTTTTATTTGTGGCCATTCTTGCTTAAACTATTAACTTTCTGTATATTGTTGTTTCAATATACAGGGTGCGCCAAAAAGTAATAACTAGCGGCTTTGCAATAACTAAGCAAAAATTAAATTTTTTCTCACAATTTTGTCTGTTTGTAGAGGAGGAAATTTGACATGTAATTGTCAAATTTCACTTTGATATCTCAATTCGTTCAAAAGTTCTGAAGGTTCTACGAAAACATTTCAAAGTTCGATTTAACCAAGCCAGTGCTTTTAAGATTGTAAAAGTTTAGCAATTACCTCATTAATACAGGTAAATACTCCTGAAATATTTGTCCAATATTAACCATTGGGACTACCAGGACTATGAGGCAATCCCTGTAAAATATATTGAGCCTAAATCCTAGCTAAAAGTCACGACAGAATGAAAACTGATGAGCAACAGATTTGCACTGATTTGACACAAAGCTTTATGAACACACTCGTATCGGCAACAAGAAAGAGATTGTAGGCTCAGATGAAAAGAGACGGAGGCTATTTTTGTTTTATCTGCAGATACTCTGCTCATAAAATGATCCGTTTTATAAAAAAAAATCAGCAAATTATGTGACAAAAGTAACAAAATTACGAGACTCCTCTATTATAAAGTTTGGTTAAATTGAAATTTGAAGTTTTTTCGTAGAAAGTTTATAACTTCTAAACAAATTGAGATATTAGATGTCAAATTTCCACCTCTACAAAGGGACAAAATTTTGAGAAAAAATATTTATTTTTGGCTTAGTTATCGCAAAGTCGTTAAGGGATTATTTTTTATTGGCGCATCCTACAGGCTATTTTGGTTTATTTATTGTTATACATATAAGTGTATCGTTATTTTATTTCACCCAATCCAGAATAAGCCAGAGACTTTCAACAAGGGGTCAGTGATGAACGCTGCTTTCATTGAGGCGCGTTCACGAGGACCTTTTGATTGTTACATCTTTCACGATGTGGATATGCTCCCTGAGGATGATCGTAACATGTACACGTGTTCTAAGTCACCCAGACACATTGGTGGCCATGTTAACAAATGGAATTATAAGTCAGTTATATCTTACTTCATAGTTGTATTTGAAACGAACTGCTCTGTATTACGTGCAACGAACTACATGCATTATTACAGAATATCACCTTTTGTAATATTCTGATTGTATTCTTTCGATATTTATAACTTCAGTTCTTACAAATTAAGAATTATAATTAGCCACAAACGTAACTTTAATCTTAAGTAGTATATAACAAGACATTAGGTAAATAAGTAGATTACAATATTAACCTACTTGATCTACTGATACCAATTATTATTTGACAATGTTTGCACATTGTTGACAATGTTTGACACTCGTAGGCATGGATTAACTAATCAGAGTCGATTTTTATTACTTCATTATATTAATTAGACAAACACTCAATTAATTATAACCTATAGGATTTGATAACAATAAATTGCAATAATAAATTTTACATTCAATTATTAGGCCTACAATGTCCCAGAGTATATCTTGAATGTTTACTTGGGTCAGCTTTAATTATTTTCTCCTTATTGGAAAAATCATAATGTATAACCTTCTTAGCTGTCAATTCTTTTTATTCGCTAAAATACATTATCTGCATATTTTTGTAAATTTTTGCAGCGTTTTCTACAAAAAAATGTTTGGCGGCGTGACGGGTCTGACCCGCAGACAGTTTGAGTTGGCCAACGGCTACTCGAATGAATATTACGGCTGGGGGGGAGAGGACGATGATATTAGAAATAGGTAGGTAACAATGTAATATGTTTTAATGAAAAAGAAAAAAAGTTGAATAAATATATGGTATTCATATATCGATTGATAGGTCTATATTGACTAATTAATTCAAGATTTATAATAATTCTTCATTTTTTGACCGAATACAGAAGTAATACATTATTATTATCTAACAAAAATAATTCATTTTATTTAAATTAAATTTATTATTTAATCAATTAATAAAATTGTCAGTAATATTGTTGTTTTACATTGTAAGTAGTAAATTATTTATTGATATGATATTTGATTAATTAAGTAACCTAGATGCTAATATTAACTGTAGTTAAATACAAAGCAATTGATTGACTGAATTACTGAAAGACTATGACATTCATTGACTGATTATTGATGAAATATTAACTTCCTAGATTGTCAGATTCACTATGCCGATCAAGTTGATCAATTTGGTCAATTAAATTTTAAATAAAATTTAAATTCAACTTCAAATTGCTGTGTAATTCGTTTCTTTTATAACACTGGGGTTAAATCAAGTCTTCACTTATATTTATTTGATTAAATAATGAATTAATTATTGTCAGACTCGAGGCAGCTAAGATATCTGTTATTCGTTATCCTCAATGCATCTCTAAGTACACAATGATCCAACACACTTTTGATAAAGGAAATCCACATTTTCAAAAGGGAAGGTAAGAACTGACTAAAATTGCGTATTTGTTGAAAAGTGTACTTTTACGCTATATATTTCTAACCAATACCAATAATAATATAGTAACCAATACATATAGTAACCAATACATATGGTTTTCGGTAAAGTTAATCATTTATGATCAATTACACTCTTTATTAGCATGCCCAATATAGCTCCATAGCCATATAAAGCCATAAAATAAATTGCCATAACCATTAATATAAATATATATATATAGCCATAAAGTGCATGCTGCATATGGATTTATATACTATTGTGTAGTACACTTTTTCATCAAATGTTGATATTTAAAATGCACGTCATAATAACCATTGCGACTGTCGGTTATAAGACGTAATGAAATCTCCGTGCTTCTGACTTATTGATTTCACTCTGTGTTATAGCCAGAGATTGCAGTGGCGTCGAATAATTGCATTAAAATTATCTTTCATTGAAATGCCATGTTATTGCTTTTGTATTAAAAACATTAAATCACTTAAATTAATAAAGCAGTTATTGAAAGTTATTTATAAAAGTTCCATGGCTTTATAACTGAAAGATCTAGTAGTTTAGTTGCTTTTTAAAAGGATTCAGTACTACATTATTCGGACAATCTAATTAAATTAGTAAAGTTCGAAGTTTTACTATTGTTTAAAACCGTACTAAAACGTGTATTTATTTGTGTTTTCTGAATACCCCCCGATCCTTTATTATGTTTTGTGACATCCGCAGCTTACAGTCGCAAATTTTTGTTAAGAAAAAAATGACAATCTTTTATTCTTTTTTAAATTAGAAAAAATTCATCGATTTACATTATATCCCATTTTACTCATTAACGTTGTTAATAATTTACTATAAAGTGTTAAAAGAAAATTACGGCTTGTTTGATCACCCTAAGTGAAACTTACTATCTTTCTCTTTCCTGATATATTTAAAGTTTTAATGTCTTATCGTTGTAGAGCCATAGCCTGGGTCTCAAGGGCCAAGCATTATCCTCACAATGGACTCAATAGTCTCAAGTATTCTGTTGTATCAACAAAACTTTACCCTCTCTACACCTGGATACTGGTAGACCTGCCTCCTAGGCCTGAACAATAACAAATATCAATGATGTCATTTTTTATCAAAAGCATAAATTGATGACATCATTTAGTATAATAGCTTAAATCAATCTCAGTACTGTTGCATAAATCTGTGATATAACTTTTAAGATTAAAGGGCTAAATCAATAATCTGACTAGAGAACATGATTGACATCTCTGGCTGGGCTGAATGGACGAGGCTTGCTAGAAAATGATACCTTGCTACAGATTCTAGATTGCAATAATGGAGTGTAATTGTTTCATTAAATTAATGATGTAATTTTACGCATAAATTAATTGTCATTTTTCTCATGGTATTATTGGCTAAAATAGATCATGTTATATTTAGCTGCCTGACAATTATTGAATTCTAACTGGTGACTAAAAATAAATGATTCTTTTAAATTACCTGTAGAATCAAAACTCGCAGCTCTTATATAATTCGGTAGAAGCGAGGTTTTACGTTGGTCTCATTTTAAAAACTATTCTATCAGACTGTTGTTACATAGCATTACAGTGTTGACATTTTCAGTCAGTAATTAGTGCGTGACGGCAGACATCACAATATTGAGGGGGTGGTGGGACGCGGGGGTTGGGAGGTACCCTATAGCAGCGGGGCCCTTTAACTCAATATTTATCTTCAGTTTTAGTCGTAATTTTCTAGAAATCATCCTTGTTGTAATTTTTACATTTAAAGTTTGTTTCATGATTTATTTTGTTAGTTTTTAACTTTATAAAACGTTATTTTAGGTTGAATTGTTTACTTTTGAAACTTTTTAAAAGTTTTGTTATGAATGTTTTATACAAATTCAACTTTATTGGTACTTATTAAAAAATAATTGATTTGGTTTTTTGGGTCAGTTTTTAAGATTTCTAAGAACGCTGCAGTGCAAGCTGGCCCTTACTGTTAACACGAAATATATAGCACAACGCTATCGTGCTTAATAAATGAAAGAATTTAGAATACTTACTAATACAGGAAACAAAATATTAAATTTATGGCACAATAAAAGAAATTAAAATATAGTGAATTCTCAATTAAATTTTTTTCTCAATTATTTTTATTCTATTTTTTGGAAAATAAGGTAAAGAATGTTCAAAATTTATTGAATTCTGGAAATGTTTGATATAAGAAATATATGAACTGAGATAAAACAAATCCGCGCTTGTCCCTCCCCCCTCCCCCACTCTCGTAATTCACTAAGAAACATTATTTACTGCGCTGTAATAATAATCAATCGTTCACTCATCACTTAGTTTCTAAACACACAGTTCACAATACGTCATTAATAACTTTTTGTGCTGATGTGACATTAGGAAACAAACCGATATATATTTCAAAATTTGATAAAGTGAGCCCCAATTATAAAATTCAATCAGTTCGCCAATGCATCTAAATGAGTGACTCAAAATCCTTTGATTATTTTTTCATTGCTTGCACTTGTGCACGATTTTCTGTCAATAATAAGCCAGAGCTTGGAGGTATCTGCAGAATAATTCAAAGTGAGGTCATTTCGTCCCCGAAATTAACAATGAAAAATACCAGACATTCAATAAAATATAAATTCAAAATTAAACATTAAATATATATTAATATCTTTTGAATATTTCAAACATATATATTTTTTTATTTATTCAAATAAAATATATAATTACTATTAATTAGTGTATAATATTCCGTAATCAATATTTATAAATTAATATTTATTAACTTTGTATTTATAATTATTTGAATAATAGTTTTTGGAATAATGACCAGTGACTAGGCCTACGTGTAATATTCAATTTTTGTCCTCCCTTTATTTTTTAAGACATTTGCCACTTTGTATTTTTTAATTTTTAATCGTTAGCTGTATACAAATATTAGAATCTGGTTTCCTAATATTCTCATAGTTTTAAACTTTTTAGCAGAAAAAGGTAAGAAAATATATTACTAATATATTACTAATCCATATTATCATTAAAACTTTAATTTGTTATATGTTTACTATATATTAAATTCATAACTTTACTACTGACTGGGAAATAAATAAACAATAAAAAAATAAATAAATATAAATAAAACAATGACAGTAATGTAACAAATTAAATGCATCCTGATCCCGATGCATGTGGCGAGAAAAGTATATTTATGGAAAACTTTTGTATTGTTTTAACGATAAAATAGACATGTACAAAAAGGATATGAATCAGATTTTGGGATAAGTGCACACGAGAGAGTAAGATCAGGGCACAAGCAAATATAAAGCAGACTCTATATAGGACAAGGCTATTCATCAAACGTTACAAGACATTTACTAATGCGCCTTCATTGAGGATGCATCAAGTCAGCGAAATATAGTACGAGCCACAATCTGGGATTTAGATTCAGAGTGTGGATCTAACATTTCAAATCAAAATCATTCTATGTTTGTGTTTACAGTTAAGCTTTTCTTGTGGAGTCAACTAATAAATGAATTTTGAAACTGACGGAAAATGTCTCACAATTTGAGATGTTCTGTTGTTTCTATTCTGTGTGTCGTCTGCCTTGTTTCCTTGCAGGTAATTGACGAGTGTGTCTGTAGATAGATTCTTGCATATTGTTAAGCCAATTAACTGCATACATGCGTATTGTTAAACAATATAAACAAATTAATGCTTATTGTAAGTCATTTTATTGATGGTATTTAAGCCTGTTAAATTTATGATTTCCTTTTGCCAACATTATCATGCAGCTTTTAGATGCATGGTAATGTTGACGACTCCAAGTAATATACTTCTTATTTGAATTACGCCATTTAGATTGCCATTTAGTCTATTTTTAGAAATGATTGATCGTTGTTCATCAATTTACATAAATTGTTTCTTGATCCATTTATATGAATGATTGCTTAGGCACACTGTTTCCATTTTTTGATTGGTTGCTTCTTTTTATCCATTTTTATTGCTTATTGTAATCCATTTCTACCACATTTATAAATAAATTAATAATTATAAGCAACAATATCTCTAATCGGCTACTAAACAATGGCCAACTATTTACATAAAAGGTATACAGCATTAAGCATCGTTCATTTAATCTGATGTGTATTAAGCAAATATATATCGAAGTGGCTTAACGATAAATAAATATGTGTATCTAAATGGCTCTACAATGAGTTATATATATATATAAATGGCTTAAAATAAGCAAGCAAATATCTAACCGGCTTATTAGTAGGCATACATACGCATAATGCCATAATCTTAAAAATACAATTTGTGGGGAGATAATGCACATCCAATTGCTTGGTTCCTTGGTTAGTTTTCTTGAAGGTAAACGAAGCTTATTAATGCCATCTGAGGATTAGAAGGGATTTAAGGAAGGGGGAAGACAATGTCGTGACATATTTTTTCTCGCATAAAAATGCGCAGTCGTGGGAAACATATTCACGAGTGCCTTGTTTTTATCATTACACTGCACGCACGAATAATGACAGAATTTTTTTGCATCACGATTCAGAGATTTATTGTAAATAAATGTAAATACATATTTGAATACTGGTGATCATTTAGTGCAGACATTCTTATAAGAAAGAGCCGTAGCATTTATTTGACGATTAAAATTTGTTGCAACTTAAAGCTGGTAAATAAAGATGCAATTAATTTCTGAGCAATGTTTAAATAATGATTATTGTAATCGTTTGTAATTAACAATTTAAAAATTGGCAACTCGCTGCAATTATGTTTCTTGATCAAATAAAAATGTCTAGTGAGCTTTGGCGACTTATGTTTAAGGCCTGTCTGTCTGACTGTTTGTCTCATTGTCTGTCTGCCTGCCTGACTGTCTGTCTGTCCGTCCAACTTTCTATCTATCTGTCACTCTGTTTGTCTATCTGTCTATCTATCTGTCTGTCTGTCTGTCTGTCTGTCTGTCTGTCTGTTTGTCTGTCTGTCTGTCTATCTACGTCGTGTGTCTGTACAGGTTGCAAATGGAGCCTCGAGTGCCCCTTGCAGTAATCCAGACATCAAGTCTGTCAAGTGCAGTTGGTTGGCAACCATTAACCCAAAAATGGTTGGTTTAGAAATTTCATTTATTGGATTTGACTAAAATGAGTTTCTAAAACATCACTTGAATTATTTCATTCAAAGTAAAAGATCAGTTAATTAATAAGTCAATTCATTCATCAAAAATAACGTTTATGAATATTGTTAATATATTGTAAAATAATAATCTGTGTTACTCTCTTACAATTCCTGAGTCAGCAATGGCGATAAAAACTTTTTTTAAATGAAAAAAGGAAATGTAACGTTACTTCAATATCAATTCCTGAGTGAAATAAAGACATAGGCTAACAACATTTTGAAATATCACTTTCTGATAATTAATCTTTAATAAATTTTAATTATTAATTAGTTAATCGCTTTTAATTAACCAATTAAAACAACATTGTTTCTGCATTAAAAGAAGGCAGATACCAATTCAATCAGTAGAATTTATTTAGTTCGCATTCAAATTCTCATTGAAAATTGACAGTAAATTACTTATTATCCAATCCATTTGTTTATTGAATATTTCTCTTATTTATTAAATAAGACTATTAATTTCTGTACTAATACTTTTATGAATCCAGGATTGCAGTAAGTTGAGTCCCTGTTTTGCCGGGGACCAGGACCTGAATGTACCAACCCTTAACTCTATAGTCAGTCTTACCAGCCAGCTAGTGGCCAACTTCAGGGCAGCGGCCAGCAGGCCGGAACGGTCCATCTTCAACTTCCCTCTCTCCCCTGACAAAAAATGGGCTCTTCCAATTTTTTATACTTTCACCAACACCATTGGTGACTGTTTTTAATTTCATTTAATTTGAAAAATTTACTATTAATTTGTTAGTTTTGGTGGATTATAGTTTAATTAATTTTACCCTTTAAATTAACTTGTGGTTACCTTGTAATAATGTTTGTATATTTCACATCAATTGACAGTTGTTTAATTTTTTCTTCCGCTTTTGTGCAATAAAAGTCTATTTAGAAATAAGTATGTCTATAGATAAATAATAACAATATACTGTATATATGCATTGGCTTCAGACCAGGACGTGTACAAGGCAGCTATCCGTCTGGCCCTGGCTATGATAGAGGCCAAGACCTGCATCAGATTCAATGAAACCATCACACCTGCAGCTCAACCTTCGTACATGTCGTTCAACATTGGAACTGGGTAAGTCATTGGCACACTGGGTAAGTCATTGGCACACTGGGTAAGTCATCGTCACACTGGGTAAGTCATCGTTACACTGGGTAAGTCATCGTCACACTGGGTAAGTCATCGTCACACTGGGTAAGTCATCGTCACACTGGGTAAGTCATCGTCACACTGGGTAAGTCTCTGACACGCTGGTAACAGCACCAGACCTGGACGTGGCAGTACTGGGTTCGAGTTTCGTGGAAGCTTACTTTTCGCTACGTTGCCCTTTAGTAAGACGCTTACATTGGTAGTAATAAAAAAACAGACATTGCACT
Organism: Oconnorella tubifera; assembly: GCA_034700105.1. NCBI lineage: Eukaryota > Metazoa > Annelida > Clitellata > Enchytraeida > Enchytraeidae > Oconnorella > Oconnorella tubifera. The sequence continues at coordinate 9,361 of JAQIXG010000768.1, forward strand.
GCATCACTAAAATGAATAGTGCTTCTGATCATATCCCTGGTTATAGCCGATAACAAATACTATGATCAGGCTAATGTGCTCATAGATTGATTCTAGGACGATTCGTCAACGGACTGATCGTCAAAAACTATTGTTATAACGGACGATTCTTGTAATGCCTAACCCTAATCTTAACCTCACTCTAATTCTAACTTTAACCCTAACCCTAAACCTCATCCAAAACCTAACCTTAACCGTAAATCTAACGAATATCTTTGACTAACAGTCCGTTGACGAACAGTCCGTAGACGAATCGTCCTTTGACGAATCGTCCGCACACCGATAGACTGTACATTTAGCTGACTGTTTTTTGGTCCAATGTTCACTCATCACTTTGACCTGTCCATTTTACGTTATCACCATCTTGACTTTGTATTGAGTTCAAAGAATATCAATGTTACCTAATCCATTGTCTGTCGCACTAACATTTGCGCTGATGTGACTTTAGACATCATAATAATGCTTCCTTTCAGTTTACATGTAATTGTAAAAATCATTCTACACTTACATATATTTTTATTTATTTGATGAAATGTAATATTTTTCAGTTGTGTATCATTTGTTGGTAAAAGTAACAACCCCCCAGAGACGCCCATCTATGGGACCTCTGACTGCTTATCAAGCGTAAACAATCTTCTTTCTATTTTTAATAATAATAATATTATTTTTAATTTTTATTTTATATCGAGCTAATAAAGTTGTCCGTTTGAAGCATTTAATAAGGATTAATGTTTTAACCGTCATTTTCTTAAAGTATTCATTCTATTAGTCAGAGTTTCTAACAAAAAATGTACTCGTATAATTTTGTTGTAAATTTTATTGGGCCTTATTGGTTTAAATTGAATCCGTTAAATTTCACTTATTATCTCGAATCGTATCTCTATTTAAACGTAGTGACTTTATTGAACGGTCTAGTCTAAAAAAACAAAAACAAATAAAGTTATTTATTCGTTATAAGATTAAACGTTGAAGATGAGATTTAAGAAAGGACATAGTATAATTGTGTTTTTTTATTTACAACAAGTATAAAATAATAAATGCAATTTTGTGTTTATTTACAAATAAATATTAAATAAATATGATGATAAAAACAATGATATGATGATAAATATAAAATACGATTTATTTAATTGTAATACTAGTATGGGCAGATGATGTACTACATAACCCAGACTTTGGGTCAGTGGCATGAGAACCAGAGGCCAGACTCTGCCCTCTATGTGACCTTGAACCAGTCTAACCTTGACCCTGTACATTTAGCTGACTTCTCCCCTGTACCCGCGACGCTGCAGCAACTGTATGGCTTGCCGTATGACTACGCGTCCATCTCTCACTCGCCTGCCAAGGTCTCACTTTGTGATTGAATTGTTTGTTTACTGTTATTAGTCTGACTGCGGGTCTTATGTTTGCTGTGTGTTTATAGTATCATGCTAGCTAGTTAATTGCTGAGTTATTTAGTAACTTATATAGTAAGTTATTTTGTTAGTTAACAAGTTACTTTGCAAGTTAATTAGGTATTTAATAAGTTATATAGTTAGCTAACAAGTTATATAATTAGCTAACAAGTTATATAGTTAGCTAACAAGTTATACAGTTAGCTAACAAGTTAGCTAACAAGTTTTACAGTTAGCTAAAAAGTTATATAGTTAGCTAACAAGTTACACAGTTAGCTAACAAGTTAGCTAACAAGTTAGCTAACAAGCTATATAGTTAGCTAACAAATTAGCTAACAAGTTATACAGTTAGCTAACAAGTTATACAGTTAGCTAACAAGTTATATAGTTAAGTTATTTTCTTAGCTAACAAGTTCCTTTAAAAATGATTAATTACTTAGTAATTTAATAAGTTATCTAATTAAGCGTACGAAGCTAGTTATATTGTTAGTTGTTATGTAGTTGCTTAACCATTTAATTAGTAACTTAACTGACTACTTAGTTACTAAATATATTTCTTTTTATCATATTATATAACTAATTAGTTATATAATATGGTAACAAGTTCTATATCTAAAGTATGACTAGTCTATTTTATATATAATAGTCAAAGAGTCCCTGCTTTGTCCAATCTACCTCAAGACTTGACATAGATTGCAAATTATTCAGTCAACTGATTTTCTATTAACTTTTAAGCCAATAATCATACATATATAAGTAAACTTTTAGTAATATTACTTTTATCTTGTAATAAAAGCTTTTATCTTGTAATAATAATAATGTTAATAAAATTATTATGATATTATATATTATTAATACAATAATGAAAGTAATTAATTGTATTTATTATGTAAATTATACTAGTATTGTGTTGCTATTAGATCTACTCCAGCAATGGGGGCGTGACTGTGCAGACACTTGACCCACTTTACATTCACACGATTGGTCAGAGAGTTGAACTTTCTTTTCTAGACACTGAGATACTCAACAATGCCTACTGCGCAGGTTTCTACGATATTGCGTATTACTTAAAAATACCGTATTTAAATACGTTATTAATTTAATTAGAATTAGTATGAATTAATTAATTATAGTTAGTTAATTAACTTTTTATAGTGTCAATAATTCATTTATTTCATTTTTTAATTAATTAATTATTTTATCTAATTAATTTTAAAATATAAAATTATTTTACTCAGTCAAATAGTTTTAACAGTTAAAATAAAGAATTACTATAACATAATTTTATAATAGTTTATCAAGTATTTCATAATACGGCTTTTGTATTTCTAAATACGGCTTTTGTGCTGATGTGACGTTAAGCAATACGGTATTTTAGTCCTTTTCTCCTCAACTGTCAAAAGTTATTGACAACAAGAACTAGGCCTATATTAAGCAAACGTTAGTCATACTGTGTGTAGGCATGTAGTTACACAAACAGAGCACAATAAACTTTACAATAAAACACCTGAATTTTTTCAACTGAAAAAAAGTGAAAGAATATGGATTTATTTATTCACAAAACAGATTTTCTACATTTATTCTCTATTTCTATTTTCTGTTTTAGATTCGTGCACAAATTTTGTACAAGTCGGCTCTTGCACTAATGGTGGCTACAGAAACCCTAACAACTGCTCTGTCTGTACTTGTCCAGACGGGTTCGGGGGGGCGCTGTGCGATCAAATACAACCCGCCCAAGGAGGTAGGGGGAGCAGAATTTTTTAAATAAATATATATTTTAATTTGGCGAGAATTTATCAGTATTTGTGCACTACAGATAACATTTGTTATTATATGCAATGATTTGCATGTAGAACAGTAAAGTTTAGATTGATTTAATTTGGTTTAGTAACCCCCCCCCCTCTGACAAGGGGTTAATAATGATATAAAATGAAATAAGACATTGTCTTCAGACAATGAGATATTGTCTTCGGAGATAGAAAGGACAAACATTTGTGTTTCTAAAGTTGTGTGTGCTATCTAAATTGACTGTATATTTTACTTTTTATATTTTACTTTTTATTTTTTTACTTTTCCGATTTTTTCTATATTGTCCAAACTTGGAAATATACGCAGTAAAAATTAGACAAGACTTGGCCAAATTGCATCAAAACTTGAAAATGGACTCAAAAATGAGTCAATTTTTGTATAAAAATCCGTTCAAACTTTTCCATTATACTTTACCTGTGTAATAATGTTGGAATGCAACCAGAGACATTTTGATTTGTAACATTACAGCTCTTGATTTATAACAATACAGACATTTTGATTTGTAACGTTACAGCTCTTGATTTGTAACAATACAGACATTTTGATTTGTAACGTTACAGCTCTGCATTGCAAAAAAAGCTTGATTGATTATTTTCACATTATATCGTATTTAATTTAAAACTATGCATAATTATAATACTATTGCATAAAAATGATTTTTTAAGAGCATCTAAGAAATTTTTCTCATTAAAGGGCGCAGCAAGTTAGCGTTAATATATCTTTATGAGAATCGAACCTTGGTATGTCATTTAATGCCCACTTTATAAACAAGCTCTAACAATTATAATGTTTAAAAATTTTACAATATTTTTATTTAGCCGTTTGTGGAGGTCAGATGAGTGCGACGTCTCTCGCACAAAACATTACGTCACCAGGCTACGTCACTCCAGGCTACTACAGCGATCAACAGATCTGCACTTGGCAAATTAAGGTTAACCCCCTTTGTTCTTATGTCATAAAGGTTAAATCTAATCTATATAGTATAAATGAAAGAATTACTGGATAGGAATTTGCTGTTCAATTTTTATTTAAGGCGGTCTTGACATTTATGCTTATTTATAATAGTTCTGTTTCAATTTAAATTAATATTTTTCTTACGAGTTGATGTGCAGACAGATGGCTAGATAGGATGATAGATGGATTGATAGACTTATTAAAAAAGATAACGAACAATATAATGATGGATCATTCAATTTGTGTACATTAAGAGATTGACAGTTTTAAAATAGATCCATTAGGCATATATAAGTTTACTCATTATGTCTTCTTTTTATTTCGTTTAATATGTTTTGATTATTTTAAACATATTATTTGTATACTTTATTCATAATTCTTCTCTTATGTTTGATTTATAATCATATTTCCACTATATTTTATAGATAAATTTATATATTCTGCTGTATTTAGAATCTTAAGTACAAATAGAAAATGTCGTTTTATAGGCTCCGACTGGAAATAAAATCCGGATAAAGTTTGTTGAAGATTTTGGTCTTTACTGCTTGGACTTTGCTTGTTATCATTGGGTAGAAGTGAGATACAAGGGATTGATGAACAACACTGGACCGAGGTATGTCAATGCTTATATTAACTGTTTCATTGCATAACAAGGTAGACAGTTATGTTTTAAGTAGGGCTGTACAGAATAGTGATTTGTATTATTTGAATACCAATAATAACCCATAATTATTCGACCGAATACTAATACAAATAGTGATTCAATGTTTTAAAATAAAATATTTGGCAGTCGGCCTAATAACATTAAAATTCAATATGAACTAAATAATAATGTGAACATAGCATTGATTGTGTTTTGTAACTTACTACGTTACAAAATAATACAATGTGTCAAATGTAACTTAGTTACTTCTGACACATTGTATTATCAAACAATAATACATTGGCTCCACTGGCACTATGTAGTTTTTGGATCAGTGAAATTAAGTTACTATATTTCGTTAATATAGAAATTAAGTTACTATATTACATTGTTTAATATTTATTATATTATTGAATGTCATACTGTATACGAGAGTAAAAACAAAAAAGATCATAATTTTTTTTGGTAGAGAAATTTTTAAAGGAGAAAAATCATCCTCGCCCATTAAAGGAAACAAAATTGCGTTCTGTGAATTGGCTTAGACTAAAGATTGTATTATCATTATTACTATTATTCTACTATTATAATTATTTACGTAAGGCAACAAATAATAACACAAGCGGCATTAATATAACAGTGTTAATGAAGAATTCTGCAAAATTAATCGTTATTATCAAGAAAAGGCAATAATTATATTTACAGGCGTCTAATAAGTTCAACTGAACACAACTTCTTCTATACAAAGTTTTGTATATTTATAAAGTTATAAACAAATATTCAGGATTGTACTAATAATGTCTCATACCAAACATTTTCATTCAATACCATAACATACATCTTATAATTTCTTTTATCTATAATTTTTATATACAAAAACTAGTGTACATCTCTGTAGCTGCTAATTCACCTTCATAAAATAACAAAAAAACGTTAAATGTTCCCTAAAATTCAAAACGAGATTCTGGTGTCCCCCTAAACCAGTGGTCCAAAGAGGAACTGGTAAGGCGAGTTTTCATCATTTGTGCTGAAGAAGTCGATACCTGCCGTGATGAACTCATCGTCACTCAACTGACCGTCCTTGTTGACGTCGATCGCCTCGAAGGTCGCCTTGGCCGCCTTCGCGTCCAGCTGTATCGCCTGGTAGAAGGTCTCGAACTCTTTCCTCTCGATGACACCATCCCCATTGGTGTCGATCAGATCAAAGAGATGAACAAAGAACTCGGTGGCAGCTCTGGTAACCTTGACTTTACCGCTGCGCCGCCTGGCGTCTATGTATACGTCGACTGTGATGCTGCCCGCTCGCTCCACCTCGCCAAACAGCCTCTCCCAAAACTGAGACAAATAAACAGCAGGTATTATCGTCGATGTCGATTGTCTTCATTGGATCATGAATCCCAATGTCCATTGTATAGAGTCTGATGCAAGTCAATGAGTATGGACTATTCTGCCGTTTATTTATCATCTGTTTGTTTTTCACTAATATCTATCGTTGTTAAACTATTTACGAATTCATTAAAATATTAAGACACGGGGAATGTTCATTTTTGTTCATTTCTAATGAATCTTCATAATTATCAATCATTAAAGCCTTTAAAAACTTCTGCAAATCTACTTCGCAACTTTCAAAAGTACTTAAAACCTGCGAAATCATTGACTATTCACAAAATCTCTATAAAATACAACATAGTCATATAAATAGACCAACAATGCCTTTACCACAGCATAAAATATAAAATCTAAACAGAATAAAAAATATTTCCAATAAGACAAATCTAGAATAAAAGATTTCAGTTACTAATCTAACTCTAATAAACACCGACCTGCAGAAATCTTCTCCTCGTCTTATTGGCCCTGACTTCATCGAGGCGTCCCACGTCTACAAAGTGTTGGGCGATGAGTTCATAATCTTTCCTCGTCACCTCTCCATCCTTGTCAAAGTCTATCACGTTAAAGAATGTCTCCATCTTTCTCTCCCAAAACAATCCAAATTCTGGCATCTTGTCCCTGTGGTATACCTAAAGGCATTAAACTCATTACTTCATGTAAAATTACTAAACTGGTAAATTTACTCGTAGAATTTCAATTAAATGTCAAACAAGTTATGAAAATTTAGCAAATATACATCAATATTTAAATTTAGAAATGGTTACACATATTAACCCTTTATAAATTAATGCAGAAGTAACTCAGTAGGTACTGCCTTACTTAAATGACTGCTGAAATTATTGCTGCTGTATTTTATTATTCACTGGCATCAATATGTCGGAAAATTGAGCTCGAAAAGTACAAATTATTACAAGTAACAGATTATACCGGTAACACAGCCGTGGTGCTCTTTGTTTCTCAGACATAGTAGTAGTAGTAGTAGTAGTATTTATTTGAGCAAAATTTCACACAATTTAAAACACAAAGAAATTATTAAATGGCTACCAGAAAAAGAAAAAAATCTTCTCTAAGCTGGTCCTTGTACATATCTGCTGTCCTATGTCGATTTATTTTTCCTAATATATTCTTAATGTTCTTTGATTATAATTATGATTAAGCTTGCATAATAAGATTATGCTGATATTTCCAATCACCTTTTACATTCTAAATTTTTGCGCAGCTATCTAGTTAAATTTTACAATTTAATAGCAATTACTATTAAATAAATCCAAGTTTTCAATTTATTTCATTCAAACTTCAATCTAAGTATATGTTTAATTCAACAATGCGCTTTTTATTTACTCTTCATTAAGCTACAATTTATTATTATATATTTTGTAACTCAACAAGATACAGAACATTATAATAAGAATTGAAAAAATACATCAAACTCACCTTCTTGCAATGAAATTCAGTCAATAAGAGTACCACTGATGTATCTGTCTGTGAGAGAATATTACAGTTTATGATAAAAACGCCTTTTTGTGGCCATTAAATAGCTCTTACCCAACAGCCTATTTTATTACATCAACCTTGTACACTTAATGCTCTCAATTCTATATAAATATATTCACTTTATTATCCATTTATTATGCCATCTTGATATATGTGACCCTACGGAAAATTGTATAGTAACTCAGTGAATCATGCAATTGCGAAACACGGGTCATAAAACTTTATGATTTCAAACTTCTCATAGTTTTTCGGCTTACAAGTAGCTTAATACATAAGCATGTTTACATGGGCATGATCAATTGCTTTCATTTCATTGGGTCTATTTTGGGCAATGGTACGATTTTAACGATTTATGGTATTAACATTGAAGTTTGGTATCAATTATAATGAAAAAGATAAAAACATGCTGGACATTTTAGAAAGATGATAGAAGCTATGTGACTCCTTATATGTCTTTGAGAATATTACTTCAATTTTAAATTTGAACTTTAAAATAGTGAGTGGTCATTGTTAATATGGTAGTAGATATATACGATATATAGATAATATTGGGCATTTCGTTTGGAGCAGAATTGTAGCCTAGCACACTTGTTACCTACATATGTGTTTCATTCCTAACATGAGTTTCATGATAACTCTCTGGCTTTGTCTGTCATATTTGAAATGTGAAGTTAATATTTCACGTTCAGCAATTACTTGAAATGGATGAATTGAAATAAACGAACTTCCTGTTCATGTTTAGGTAACACATTTTGGATCTTTCTTACGTTTAGTGTACATGAGTGTCTTGTTATTTGAAACTCTCCTTTTAGAAATAAATACACAATACTTTGACGTTTCATAGATTACAAACATACTCAGCAGGCCTACATTGATAATTTATTTCTTCAAGATGTTCATAATAATTTATTTTGTAATACCCTGAAAAAAAATTCAGTCAAATTTTCCTGGTTGAATATTTTTCATGAAACTGCATTTTACTGAAATTTGACATACTGCCTAATTCGGCAAAAACTTGTGAACTCAAATTTCGTTTGAATTGAGTTCAATTTGCTTTAAAATTTTAAAGTTTAACTAGCTTTGTTTACTGAAATTTCACTGAAACTTTGTATAAATTAAAATTCTTATCAACATTTCATGTAACCAGATATATAAGGTTAATGACTTGAAGCATTAAATGACATTATTATATTTATTTACGTCATAGCGGCCTTTGAATAATACGAACCAACTGGTCTGGCAATTAAAACTACCATGCAGTTAAACTGCAATTAAACTGTCTGAGAATTATTGAACGAAATGACTTTGACGATATTTTACCACAAAATATTTGGCTGGGTTACTGGATTTTAAAGCCAGGTTCGCATGGAAATAAATATTCAATGATTTTAGCGACTCATTTAGCAACATTGGAGTATTTTTAAAGTTATGATCCTTTGTGCTTGTTTGGGTAGGTGTGCGTATGTGCGAGTGCGTTTGTGTGTGCGTTTGTGTGTGATGTCTATGCGTTCATGGGTTATTTATTAATATGACTGTCAACTATTAAAAGTCTGATTTATTTGTCATTCATTTGAATTTTGAAAAATGAGCATATAGTATGAATGCGGTAGATGTAAAATGACAAGTTTATGATCGTTGAACAGGAGTCCAACAATCATAAACTTATCATTTTACATCTAGTAAAATGGCACATCTTGTCAGAGAGCAAATGATTAACAATTTTAATGATAACACAAGTAGAAATGTATTACAAAATAACAAGTATATAATTTAGAATTAATACAAATAACATTTCAATACACATTTAAGATTTTTATCAAGGAAAATATTTTTTTTTAAAGAATTATAAAGATTGTGTTAAAATTATGTCGATCAATTAACTCAACCTAATGAGTTGTAACAAAATGCTATTGAACAAGTCGCTAAGACAATCGCCGACACAGTTGTTGACAATAATCGTCAATGTGAATTGGTCGCAAAATTCCAAAATACAGGACAAACTTTGCGCCGCGGTGCGAAGTCAACAATTTATGTCTGATTTATGATCTTTTGCATTTAAAGTTCAATCAGTAAAACGACTTCTAAAAACTGTTTACAATTTAAGAGGGTGCAAAATAAAGATAAATTACTATATTTATATCATGATATTTCAAAGTAAAGAACTGTGTATAAATAGGGTTGCCAACTGTCCGGAATTTGTCCGGATTGTCCGGAAATTGCTTAGTGCGTCCGGAAAACGGAAGAGTGTCTATCCGGACAGTACATTGTTCGGAAAAATAAAAAGGATAACATAGAGCAAAACATTTCCCGTTGTTTTATATATTTAATGCAAACCGTAGTAAACGACATTCTGCATAAATTCTGTATTGGCACATGACACACATTTGATGTCGATCCTGTAGACTCGCTACAAACATATCAGCAATATACAATAACAGATTAGGCCTACTTACTGAGGCTTATTCACATTTCATATGAAATTACAGTAGATGCAGATTTCAATATTGCGTTTTACAACATGCATTGACAAATTTAAGAAAATGGTTTGACATGTTTTGCACTACATTATAGGCCTATGAGCAGGCAAATATTGAAAGTGTCTTCTCAATCATGAATAATTTGTGGACAGATAAGTGAAACAGAATGAGAGCAGAAATTGTCAGAGCAGTAAGCCCTACTTGTGCGTTAAAGTTTTAATAAACTTAAGATGTTCTGAGTTTTTCGATTACGCTTATAAGCTTACTTATAACTGATTAAGCTAGAAAAAGTGAATAAAAACACAAGATGAATTGTCTAACTTAACTCTCAAACAATTCCAAGACTTCATTACTTAGTCAACTGGGTTAATTGAATTTTAATTAAAATTGTAAAAAGTGAATATTTCCGTAAATTTGTTGAATTATTAGTTTATAGTTTTTATATCGAATTAAGTAGTTATCTAATTTACGCTATACGGGAGGGGGCGACAGCGATAGCCACCCCAGAGCTCCGGCAAAAACTTATTTAGCAATTGAAAAAAGAAAACAGTGTGTAAAAAAGAAAAAAACGGGCTTCCATATAGTTAAAAATGGCTCCATTTTGTGTCAGATGTTCCGAAAATCGCCGGCGGCTGGGGCAGAGCCCCAGACCCCCTTAGTTGTGGTGGCTAGTTGTGGTGACTAGTTGTGGAGGCTAGTTGTGGAATGCTAATTGTGGAGGCTAGTTGTGGAAGCTAGTTGTGGTGGCTAAGATTCTTCGGCCGTCGGCACTTGGTCGTCCTATTAGCAGTGTCCGGAATTGTCCTAAACATAAGTTGGCAACCTTATTTATAAATGATAACAATAAATTGGTTTATTCGTAAAAAGCGTAAATCAAAAATTAATGTTTTCTATTATTGATGATAACAGTAACTAGAATGATGATGGTAAATTAGGTAATGAAATATGACTGAAGCAAATATAACGTATAAATAAACTAAAAATAGCGGCCATAATCATGTAAAATCATATTAGTGACAGAATATTAGTTAATAAAGTTGCTTAATTAAGTGAATCAAGTTAATTAAATAATCAAGCAAATAGTTTTCAATCAATTTAAATAAATTGATTCCGTTTATATTTATTATATACACGGATTCCTTTATTTATATTTATAATAAATTGAATCCGTCTTTTAAAATATATTAGTTCATTTGTTATATTATTATCACATAACATAATAACAGAGAAACAAGAAATATAGTAAATTAGCAGTAACTAACAAACAAATTAAGAAACAAATATCTAGAAAAATTCATAATTAAACAAGAAAAGAAACAGACATATAATAAACAGACAAGCAGATAAACAGATTGTGATTGAGCCAGATTTAAAACTGAAAATAGTAACATGTCGACAACATTTTAGTATTTTCAAATATACTATTTTGGATAAAAAATTATTTAATAAGTAAGCAGTTAACAACCTTATGAAAAATTATGCATCGAACTCTTCTTATGAAAATTATGTCACATTTTATTGCGACTAAAATCTAAAATATTCCTAAATTTATACAGCGAAGGCTTAAATATATAAATTTATCAAAACCTTAGTGCAACAGAATACTCAGTATCAAATATATAGTAGTTTTGCTGCCCTTTTCTCAAAATTTACTCCGGAATCAGTGGTCCAAAGAGAACACCATACGGAGACTCCGGATTATCTGAGTTGAAATAATCGATCCCAGCCGTGATGAACTCCTCAGCACTCAGTACACCATCATGATTAGTATCAATCACTTTGAAGGTCCGCTCTGCGGCATTAGCGTCCAACTTTACCACTTTATAGAAGAGCTCAAACTCTTCTTTCTGGATGACACCATCCCCACTGATGTCGATGAGATCGAAGAGGGCCGCGAAGATTTCATTTGCTGCCCTGATCAGCTGCACTTTGCCTCCTTGTCGCTTGCAGGCAACGTACACGTCTATCGTTATCTTGCCTGCTCGTTCAGCCTCGCCGAAGAACTTTTCCCAAATCTGGATAATTGAAAAGCAATATTTCAATGAATGAATCAACTTTTTAAATTAATAAGCTACGAAATAATGTAGGAAATGCAATAAACTAGGTTTCAGGAAAACGCAAATTAAGTCGTTAGTGGTTTGACTTTGTAATCTTCATTCTAAGTTTAAGTGTTCAATTCTCGCCCTCAGAGATTAATCACTTGAGAAGAATTAGCATTTCTTATAACTATATGATGCAGTAACCAAAGGCAGTAAATTTAATATAGGCCTAGGGATTCAAAAGATTAAAGGATTTCAAAGGGCATCAGATCCCCCACCTCTGTATATTGACATTTAAGAAAGAGGGGAAAATTCTTCTCATTTTCCAGTGGCTAAAGCATGGGTAAGTTTAAAACATGGACTATTTTCAAATTTGAAGCACTCTACATTGAATATACAAGTTTATACAAATATACAAATATACAAGTTTTACTATCTTCTTTCTACCTGCATGAACTTGCGTGTTATCTGCTTGGCTCTGAGTTCATCACAGTTTCCTACATCTATAAAATTCTGGGCCATGGCTTCGTAGTCTTTACGAGTTAGCTCACCGTCGTTGTCAAAGTCGATGACCATGAAGAAGGTTCTGATCTTACGCTCCCAGAATGTTCCAAACTCTGCCATTGTGCTGGAAATGGTATAGAAGCATTGACAAGTTGACAGAATGAGAGACGTATAGATATTTAGAAAAATTAAAATATTTGCCTTTATTGGACAAATTTTTAATTTTTGTTTTAAAGTTTAGGATATCTCCTCGAAAAATCAAGTGACATATGTAGATATGTCTATTGAAAGTCTCTTATATCATTTAAATAAATTATTGAAATTTCTTTAATTATAATTTTTTTCTGAAAACTGATTAAATTGTTTATCGCTGAACTGATTCTAGTCTAAAGTTAAATGTCACAGACGCTGCGTTTGCGTTGCTGGTGATAATTTCTTAAGAAAACGCGACAGTTTAATTGAAAACAAATAGATCCTGATTTAAGCCGTAATTTAAAAATTATAAAAATTTCCTTTGCCTCTTTATTGTAGGCCTAATTATTGATATTGGTTTTACTATTACAGCAATTAGATTACTGCAGTATAACTGATGTACCCTACTTACTTTGTTAGAAAAAATAATGCATTATTAGTACAATAAGTCATTTCTAGTTACATCTCATATAATATTTATTATAATTAACCCAAACAATGGTAATTGTTTCAGTCAAACACCTCTCTTCCTTTCTGCTTATCTCTCTCTCTCTTTCTCTCTCTCTCTCTCGTGCTTTCTCTCTCTCGCTCTCGTTCTCTCTTGTTCTGTCTCTTTCTCTCTCTCTCTCTCTCTCTCTCTCTCTCTCTCTCGTGCTTTCTCTCTCTCGCTCTCGTTCTCTCTTGTTCTGTCTATTTCTCTCTCTCTCTCTCTCTCTCTCTCTCTCTCTCTCGTGCTCTCTCTCTCTCTTGTTCTCTCTCCCGCTCTCGTTCTCTCTCGTTCTGCCTCTTTCTCTCTTTTTTGTGTCTATTTCTGTCTCTCACTCTCTCCTCTTTAGGAGGGGCTACAAAAAGCGTCAAATAAAACTTCAAATAACCTTTTAACAATTATTTAGCTTAAGAATATTGTATATATAAGGTTTAAACTTATAATAATTTCTACAAAAATGAACTGAAGCTGAAACATTTTGCACTGCTGAAATTGCCGATTTGAAGATCGTATTTTATAAAAGCTACATCTAATTTCAATTTTAAATAAACTTTATTTAAATTTCATTGACATTTTTATTTAAATATTTATTTTGATTTCTTTAATTCGCGAAGGTACATTATACTATAATTTCGTAGAAAAAGCTAATTTTTACTAACAGGCACCACAGAAAAAATATTACTTTACCAATCGCTCCAAATAAGACAAATATTAAACTACATTAGGTCATAATCAGATTTAGGTGGCTGGTTTTAACATATCATCGTGGTTATTTCAATAATTAGAATCGACTTTCTAGACAATCATTAATAATTATTCCTTGGGGTGAGGACTTTTTTTTTGATTAAACATTCTCTATTGATTATACTGTAATTATCGAAACACATCAATAAAAGTGAGTTATGTCTGACATCGATGAGGATTGTGCGTGCTAGTGAGTGAGTGAGTCATTCAGTGAGTGAGTGAGTGAATGAGTGAGTGAGTGATTGATTGAGTGAATGAGTGAGTGAGTGAGTGAGTGAGTGATTGAGTGAGTGATTGATTAAGTGAATGAGTGAGTGAGTGAGCGAGCGAATGAGCGAGCGAGCGAGCGAGCGAGTGAGCGAGTGAGCGAGTGAGTGAGTGAGTGAGTGAGTGAGTGAGTGAGTGAATGAATGAATGAATGAATGAGTGAAGTGAATGAATGATGTTTAATTTTAGATTCTGCTGCAAAGACCTGCCCAAAGATATCCTCGTATCTGACGCTCAAGACGTTCTGATTATATTTAAGTCTGTCTTCAGTGGTCAGCCAACAACTGACAGGAGAGGCTTCAAGATTGCCTTTGATATACGTAAGTGAATCTATTATTATCATCATCATTATTATCATTTTTATCATCACTATTATCATTTTTATTATCATAATCATGTCAAAAAATGTGGAAATTCGTTTAAGAAAGAGTCCGCAACAGTCACTGAGTTTGAGTCCAAATCTTGAACAAAAGTGTTATTACTTCATGATTTTTTTAAATTATTGAATGCATGAATGTTTAAATGCTGATGCGTTTGCACTGTGATGGCCAGGTGTGTTAATACATAGTAATTGTCCTGTGCGTGCGTGCGTGTGTGTTTGTGCGTATGTGCGTGCGTTTGTTTGTGTGTGTTCGTAAATGCTCCTGTGCCTTTGCATTGATCAGACGCGCTAGTCATTCAGTGATACTGTACAATGCTTCCTTTCTAAAAGACCTTCAAGTACTTTATAAAATTAATATATTTATTTATATATTTGGAGTTTATATATTTCGTTCTTTTAATTAATATGAAACGAGAAAAAGAGAAATTATATTTAAGCTATTTATCAATCAGCTGATTGACGCCATATTATGATTGTGTTCAAGTAAATTGTTGTAATGCTCTGAATCTGATGTGATTTTGTAGCTGCGGGACCTGATCCCTGCACTAACATTGTCTGTCAGAATGGGGGTACGTGTATCAATGGAACTTGTTCTTGTAGAACTGGATTCAGTGGAACAACTTGTCAAACGAGTAAATTATTCTTTCAAGCATTTTATTTTCTTGTAAATTATTCATTACACAGTTATATGCTAGGTTTAAGCCCGTCCAATAATGTGATCTAGTCCTTATAAAGATAGAATTTACGAAATGGATTATTAGTAAAAGTAATTATTTTATCCCTACGTGAGTTGTGCACGCAACCTTCTGATCTTAATATAGTCAGACTTGTCAGTATAAAATACATATATATGTGCTCCTTTAGGAATAAAATTCAGTCAAATTTTATACTCGGCACTTGCCCCCCCCGTCATTCCAAAATAAAAATGATTGACTGCTCTGATGTGTTAAGAGTAAAGCGTTTACTCATCACTTGATTTATATACACACACAGTTACAACATATCACTGGTCTTTTTGTGCTGATGTGACATTCATTGGTAAAGTTTATTTGTTTATTTATTCAGTCACAGGCACAGTAGGCTGTCTGCCTGTCTGTCTGAATGGCGGCACTTGCGTGGGTGGCTTCTGTCAGTGCCCGCCTGGAGTCACTGGGTTAACTTGTCAAACAGGTCGCTATAGACTCGTTTATTTATATTATTTTAATAAATTAATTTCTTTGGCTGCCATCTAGCGAGTCAACTTTAAGTACTCAGTAATTACCTGAAGCCTTCAAGTGAATTAAAGTCCAAGTTTGTAGTTTTTGTAAGATTGTCTTAGATTGTTATGAGCTTCTAGTAAGGTTAGGGTAAGGAGTTATGGCTAGAATCAGGGTAAGTTTAGAGTTTAGTGTTTAGATGAATTGACTTGGCCGATTTGCTGGGTTTAGTGAATTAGGTATGTTTTAGGTTTTTGTATTAGGGGTCGTTTGTCAGATTAATATGTTTTCGGTAGTTTCATCTGGTTAATATAATAGGATACTAGGACAAAATGTCCGCGGACAAAATGTCATGGACAAAATGTCACGGACAATAAGGTATGAGAACAAAATGTCCGCGGAAATAAAGTTCGCTGTACTGTGTGCGTGCGTGCGTGCATATGTGTGTGTGTGTGTTTTTAAGTGTGTTTCTATAAGAATTTGATTTACTTATGTATATAAATCTGTTACTGCTTGTCATTAGTAATCATTACCAAAGGATAGTATTTACTGCATTGTATTGTGAATCAAGCGTTCACTCATCACTAAACAACATTTTTATGCTATTGTGCTCATGCTAATGCTCTGAATCTGATGTGACTTTGTAGTGGTAGGACCCAACCCCTGCGCTAACATTGTCTGTCAGAATGGGGGCACGTGTGTGGGCGGAAGTTGTTTTTGCAAGACTGGATTTACTGGAACTAACTGTCAAACAAGTAACACGACTTTTATATTCTTCATACTATACTTTGCTTTTGGAAAATAAACATTTCTTTAAAGTTTTATAGTCGGCGCTTGCCCCCCCTCCTCGTCATTCCCAAATTTATTTATTTATCAAATGCATGTTGAGCCATTTGCGGCTTCCTGACCGGGATCCATAATGGTTCTGAGGATTCGGTCTGCAGGTGGTATCATTAGTTTCCCTGAAATATAAGGTACTCACAGGGTTGGCGACTTGGACGCTGATACCTTCCACCCCAAATTATTATTCCCAAATAAAAATAATTGACTGCTGTGCTGTGTTAAGAGTGAAGCGTTCACTCATCACTTAATTTATACACACACATTACACCAGGTCAGTAGATAGCCTATTTATATTAAATTATTCAATATTTAAAATACAGTAGGGGCTTACCTCTATGAAACAACCCCGAATACATTAACCTGACAAATTGATCCCATTAATTCATTTAGTAACTGTAATTCAAATCCTAAACTCAACCAGAAATTTAATCTTAACCCTAACTTTAATCCTAAACCTAATCCTAACCCTAAATCTAAGAACTAACAGTCTGCTGCAATTTATATGTGCATTTATATAAATAATTTTTTTAGTGTTTATTTTCAAGTAGTTGGCTGTCAGCCTGTCTGTCAGAATGGCGGTCAATGTGTCAATGGATTGTGTCAGTGCACTCCTGGGTTCACTGGAACCTCTTGTCAAACAGGTCGATACATATATCTTGATTTTATGACCTAATTATCTTCATGTTTATTGATTGTTTGATGTCACATCAGCACAAAAGAATAGCATTATTTGATAGCATCATTTTAATCAAGGTTTGATAGGAGTGGCTAGTGCGCTGGATCCGGACGCGACAGGTCCAGGTTCGAATACAGGATAACTCTTTAGCAAGATGTTTAAATCAACAGCTGGCCAGCATTATTACATTCATTCATTTATTCCACTAATTAATTTATTAAAAATGAATAATTTAATTTAACTAATTAATTAACAAATTAAATTAATTGATTAATTGTCAATTTATTAATAATTAAATAATAATTAGTTTATTAATTTAATTAAATTATAAATAAATAAAATAATAACTTATTAAATAATAAATAGATAACACTAATCATCTTTGGTCTGTCTGTCTGGCAATCTGTCTCTCTGTCTGTCTGTTTGTCTGTCTGTCTGTCTGTATGTATGTATGTCTGGCTATCTGTCTCTCTGTCTGTCTGTTTGTCTGTCTGTCTGTCTGTATGTATGTATGTCTGGCTATCTGTCTCACTGTCTGTCTATCTGTCTGTCTGTCTGTTTACCTGTCTGTCTGTCTGTCTGTATGTCTGTCTGTCTGTCTGTCTGTCTGTCTGTCTGTCTAGGAGCCATGCCCCCTGCTCTCTGTTTACCCAATCCGTGCTCTAATAATGGCACATGTTCTCTAAACGCGCTCGGATTGGCTACTTGCTCCTGTCCGTCACCCTTCTATGGGACCTTTTGTCAAAACGGTCAGTTTACTTACATCAGCACAACTGCGTCTATTTAGTGACGCGTTATGAACTGTGTAAGTGTATAAACCAAGTGATGAGTGAACGCTTCACTCTTAACGTCACATCAGCACAAATGCGTCTATTTA